>JACGTP010000002.1:6329834-6420994 GCA_023678845.1 Mischocyttarus mexicanus | reverse complement strand
ATATATTAAAGCATAGTCCCAAAAAATATCTTTTATTTTGTCAATAAATTTTTCCGCACGTATATAAAAGATATGGATTATTACGAGATAATTCGTTGGATCTATTTGGAAAAGTGAGAATAATAATAAGAATAAGAAGATTATCCGTGCTAATTTCACGCGTGATGATGAACACGCAACGGTGCTGAAACTCCAAATGAAAGAAGTTGAAAACAACTCTGCCCACGTTCATGCGACTATTGCGTATGATTTATTACTTTGATATATATAAATATAATGCTTTAAACTATAACGTTGTAAAATCATTCCTCGGCCAGTAGGATTATACGAATAACTTTAATAACGAGAAACAGAGAGACAGAGAGACAGAGAGAGAGAGAGAGATTCAACAGGCTACGAAGGTTAGAGGTTTGTAAGTACTATATTAACACCATTGATACGTGAGTGTATGTGTATTTGTACGAGTAAGTTATATATCAGTTAACACACACACATACACACACTCATTCATTCTAAGGTTAAATCTAAATTTTATCACCAAACAAAAAGTTTCTCTTCAACATCGAAATACGATCATTTTTTATCGTTCACCCTCATTTGCATTTGATATTGAATTATTTTCTCAACGACAAATGTAAATCTTTTTATTTATTTATTTATTTATCTTTTTTTCTTATATCGATACATATAAAGTATTTTTATATTTAAGTAAATATGTTCTTCTTTTATTTTTTATAGATTGACGAACTGTACGAAAGAAAGGTTTGTTCATTTCTTGCATAAAAAGAGGTACTAGGAAAAATAAAATACACGAATGACGTAAAAATGATTTTCTTAAAATATCCAATACACAGTTGTAATGAAATCTTATTTAACATTAGATTTATCGATGTTGATTATATGTCTATTTTTTATTATTTTACAAAATCAGGTATACCGTATTCGATAATATGAAATAAGGGAGTCAGGTTTTAGGGAGAGAAAAAGAAAAATTTTAATTTATTTCATTACGTTACTGCAAATCAGTATATATGTTTTAAAAAAATTATATTTAAGTTTTTAGTAATAGTAATAAAATTTAAAATTCTCTATAAATCTAGTTTTAAAGTTTGGATTATCGTGAAAAAAATAAGATTGGTTAAGATTAATAAATTTTAGAAAGAGTTGTAATTTTTTGTATGATCCATTTATATTTGAACTTGAAGGAAAAAAAATCGGCAATCAAACGATCTATCATTCTTATCTTGAAGTTGTTTGATATATTCGTTAACTTTCGATAAGTTTTTTGTTTCAAGGATCCGCAAGAAGAATCTAACGTAATTGTTACTTATTCGCATTAGTATTAAAGTATGCCAAACATGTTTCTCTGATTTACGATGTCAATTTCAGTTTGTGATTATTTTTCGTGTTTGCACTTACTACGGCAGATTTATTAACATTTATGCGATACGATACGAATAATAACCTGTTTTACTCTCCGAATCGTTATTCATCGATATCTTTCAAATTACACCGCATAAATGCACACTTACGTGCACACGCACATACACGCGCGGCTGCATTCTTGCATACGAAATAAAATTCTAAAAAAAAAAAATAAAAAATGATAATAAATCGTGGACACCGCATTCTTTCGTTGATACATAGCCCCACATTCGATATATTTTGTCATAATAAATAATTCATCATTATCATTAATTACTTTTGTTTTATCCTTTTTTCTTCTCTTTGATAATCATGTGATTAAAAAGGATAACAATAGAAAAGAAGAAAAGAAAAATAAATAAAGGTAGAAAGAACGATATAGAAAAAGATTAAACCAGTATTCCATTATTTCCTAGAAGCTCATTTACATTTTCCAACGCGTGTATGATAATTGATAATAGTCAATGAATGGGATTTCCTGTTCGTGCACGTACCAAGCAATTTTTGCAACAACTCAGCTCGAATGGAGTTCGTTCATAGAGTATATTATAACAGTAGTAGGAACAACGAACGAGAGAGGTGCTATCGAAACGATACGCAACATATTTTTGCATACTACTTGCCAGTTGATTGCCCCCCCGAGCATGTTAATGACGTCAGTAACGTTCACGATGACTCACCTTATTATACGCGATACTGCCGGTTTACACTAGCACATTAATAATAAAAGCTCACACACCTTTCCTATTATGCATGTATTATGATCATGTTTTTTTTTCTCTCTCTCTCTTTCTCTCTTTCTCTCTCTTCCATTCTCTCCTCGTCTACCATTTATCGTAGGTCTTTAAAAAATAACAATAAGGAACAAAAAAAATAATTTGACAAGTTGTGTATCAATACGTTGATATTATTTTATCGTTTAGTTTTTGATATACTTTTTTTTCTATTATTTTGTTAGTATTTAAAATTGTATATACAATATTTTTTATTAATATCTAAAAAAAAACTACGATTACCACGAGAAGAAAATAATCGATTACGTTGGAATAATAAATCATTGGTTATAATGACGTTCCTTGTCTTCTTCGTCTGTTTAATCAAAGATGACAGAAACTCGGATGAAATTTGTTGATGCGTCTGACAAATTTTTTCTATCTATCTTTCTCTTTTCATCTTTAAAGGTTGTATTTAAATCATACTTAAGACAGCGAGTATGATAAGGTGATATTAAAATCAAAAATCTAAGTGGGATCTTTCAGAATATATAAACTGTAAAGTGTAATTGTTAGAACGATACTTTCGAGAATTTTGAATCATCCGATAAGTATACAAATTTTTATTGCAAATTCATTTCCTTACTACGAATATTTCAATTTACCGTTTAAGAGCATGAAATAATACGAAACTTGTTTTTATTATATTAGGTTTTTATTTGTTTTTTTATTCGTATTTTCCAAAAATCACGGTTCTGTTTTACCGACAGTGTTTTGGAATATTCCACGAGTTTATAAGTAATTTAAATTTTTCTCTTGCTTACTTTCACGTGAGTATATTTTTTTTTCTTATCAGTTCTAATCATAAATTAAAGGTCTTATAAATCAATTATCCTAGAATGAATTTATATTTAGTTGAAGTTAACAGTTACTTCTCAATCGATATACATATATATAATATAACAAAATATTCAAAAATCATGTGAGGTAAAAAAAGGATAATGAAGAATAAAAGAGAGAATAAATTGATGGACAAGAAACATCGTTTAGTTTTTTTTTTCGTGAAAAAGATAAACGCCAAGGCGTAAATTGAAAGGATAAACATTTTCATTAATTTAGGCCACGTCTTCCTCTTACATATATACATAAAAACAGATATATGTGTGTGAACTCACATATAAAAACAGATATAAGATATTCATATTAACTCTTTTCGTGTTTTCTTATTTACTATTTAAAGCCCATGACGGGAGTTTGATCAAAAGTTGAAACGCAGTTTCACAAATATTAACGGTGATTCGAGAACTGTATTAGTAAAATTAAAAAACAAAAAAAAAACCTTTGTAAAAATTCAATAATAAAATAAATAAAAATATGTAAATACATATCGATAATATTATAATAATATAAAAAATTCAGAATGGCAACCGAACGGTAAAAAATTTCCTTTAATTGTTATCATCATCATCATCATCATCATCATCATCATATGTGTATATATTTAGCCACAGTTCTTTTTTTACCCTTTTAATAATCACAAGCAACAAGTAATAAAGAGGTACTGTTACACAATAAATGATTCATAAATGTAAAAAGAGGTTCAAAAAGTGGGCTCCAATTTACAGCTTGTTAAGCCATTTGAAATCCTATGGCAAACAGTCACAGCAATTAACACAATTTCATTCGTGTAAGATGTTTTATCATCGTTAAAAACTCTTCAACTTTTATGCCAATTCAGACAGAATCGCAAGACAAAGTTTCTATTTTTATTATTCATTGCTAATTCGATGCCATAATATTTCCGTCCTCTTCTTACCTACGAGTACAATATTGCATAATATAATTAATCAATCACTCTCTTCTTATCTTTTAATGTAAACCTTCAAAACACTCTTATCTCAAGAAAACAATATTTCTAAATGTATATACACATATACGTATATACTAGTATTGTTTCTAAGAAATTCTAACTTCTAATCATATTTTGTTTAAAAGTATTTCAGAAAAATAGGAATTCTCTTAAAGTCGATTGGAAGATGGCGATTATACGCCATCTATTGATCATCATGGCGGACGTACAAGAAAGTTCACCGTCTCGAATAATTTCCTTTTGATTTATTCGTAACGAATGACAAATTTTTCATAAAAATTGTATATTTACAAATATAACACTGGCACCGATCTATTTTCAACATCTTGTTGACATAAAAAATCTTTCGCTCATACTATATTACATAACCATAGAATCACTAGTAAAGAATATAGTATTGGCGATGCTATCACAATACAGAAACTAAATTTGTAGTTATATTTCGAACCTCATCCTGGTATTTTCAATTATATTTAACGAATAATTTAAAACCATTTAAAAGGAAGATACGTTCAAGAGCTTACCAAGGTTACAAATAATGATAACACGAAGCAAAGAACACCAGCAAGCAAATGCTAATTGCAAATATGTTCGACTAAACAAACGTCTTCAAAACGATTCATTATCATCTTCACTCTTTCTCTTCTTCTTATATTTTTCATTTTCAATTTTTATTTTCTCTTCTTCTAAATTTTCGATCTTATAATTATCTTCTTTTACATTAAGTCTATAAATTATATCGAATTTTCATTCTAACTTACTTCCAAGTTAATAAATCTAAGCAAATAATTTTCCAAAAAATTCAATGGTATATTCCATGAATAAAAAAAGAAAGAAGAAAATAAAAATAAAAAGAAGTAGAACTACGAATATCATCCTGTTTATTTATTTTTTATTTTAAGTTAATGTGTAAACCGAATAATTCTTATGTTAATTATAAAATGATTATTCAATGATTTTTTTTTTTTACCATCACTGGGATTGGATATTCTCAAGATTGATGTTGATACAGTGTTAACGATTTTTTTCTACTTCTCTTTCTATTTCATCATCATCATCATCATCTTCCTTCTTTCTTTCTTTCTCAATCACTCCCCTTACTCCCTGCACACTATCTCTCTTTCTCTATAAACACAATATATTATTTTCTTTCTCCCTCTCTTTAACACAACTCGAACAGTATCGTTTCATCTCTTCTCTCGAGAAGAGAACATTTTCGAAGAAATTAGAGTGGGGATGATGTCCCGTCGTATATAAGCATTGTGCACTCTCGTCTCGCATTGGTTGTTCCCTAATCTGGGCAACTTTTCCAAGCTTGGCAGAGCGGACAACGTAAGTTTTTTCTATTCATCTAAATATCTAACGATAGTGATAATTAATTAAGCACAATGTTTTTTTAAGATTGAATAATAGTTACCACCGGTGGTATGTGAGTTGTGTGCGTGTGTGTATGTGTGTGTTGGTGTATGAATATGTACGTGAATTTGTTTTGTGTTGTCAGTGCCATCTTTCATCGTTTTTTTTTTTTCTATTCTTCTTTTTCTTTTTTTTTTCTCCGAGAAAACGAATGTCAGATAAATTCAGGCTAACCAATCATCGTTCTTTTAGTAAGAAGACAAACAACGCCTGTAGACCCTCCTTTTTTGGATTCATCCAATTATGTCGTTATTATTACGAGATCTATCCACTCACGAATGGAGGAATAAAAAACTTCCATTGTGAGTTATATCGAAAGATATATCAACAAAAATGAAGTCACCTAACCTATCACTGAACAAAACCAATTAAAATGGGGGATGAAAATTAAGTCGTCGTTTACTCGAAATTCAATTATTTTATCGACAATTTCAATTAAATTAATTCTTTAAAACGATAATCATCGATCGATGATATACTTAATAATATTTTTTATCTCGATCATTATAAACAATAAAAGTTCGTGTCGTTTTAATGAATAAAAATTCATATACGGTACATAAACTTCCAAACGGTACAAACTTTTATTGGTTTTAACACAACGATAGTTAAGATCAAATTTGAAAACAAATACAAAATTTGTCTCACAAACTTTATCCAATTATTGGTTCCCAAGGAAAGGGAAGAAACGATTTATCTTTTCTTTCACCCTGAGGACAATTCTTTTTTTCCCTTCCTCTCTCTCTCTCTTTTTCTCTTTATCTCTTTCTTTCTTCCTTTCTCTCATCGGATTGCTTCATATTTAGAATCTTCAAGATTTAACCGGTTGAAACCGCTCTGAAAGATCGCAATATTTATACTACAGAGGGCTGGAATAGCCCGGACAAGCGGCTAGTTTAATCGAGCCACGTGCTCCTGCGAGTCAACAACCAACAACCAACGTCGAACGTATTAATTAATTGTTTGCCTGTTCCTCTCGCAAGCTTTTTCTCTTCTTCTTCTTCATCTTCTTATTCTTCTACTTGATCTCCATCCTTCATCTTCCTCTTATTCTTATTTTATATCTTGCTTGTAAAGAAAAAAAAAAGAAACACCAACTAAATCGTAGAAATAAATATTTCTTACGAAAACTTGTCAGAATCGAACTGTAAATTTTCAAAAATATAATCTGTTTCATCCTTGAACAACTACTTTTACATATTTTCTTACTCCTAGTTCTAGAAATTTCGTTTATAAATATTTCATGATAATTTTTAATATCAAACATGATCTCGCAAAAAGATAGAGTATATTCTTACAAAAGAAATATTTCTTTTCAAATATCCAAAATGTTCAAATTTTACATTTTTATTCGTTTTTTAATTATTTGTTAAGGGGAATATTTATTCGTAAATATCGTTTGTTTATTGATCATTTTCAAACGGTAAGAATATATTTATACATTAAATGATATGAAACAAAAAAAAAATAATAAATCACATTTGAGACATATTAAATTTATTGTATAAATATTTAATATTATGTATGTATATATAAAAAGAAAAAAAAGGAAAAGCAAAAAAATTATTGAAATAATTATAAAAGTTACGATATTTCTTTGAATTAAAAAAAATATGAAATACAAGATACAGGTCAGATAAAATTTATTGATTCATTGCTACCAGCAACCTCAAAAATATCTCTTATGTTAATCGTCCTTCGTTGCCGCAAGGAGGTAATCCTTGCTCCAGTCAGACAAGGTCACTAACTGTATACTCATATACAACTTTAAATACATTGATTCTATTTTTTTTTTTCTCGAGGGACATCGGCCTTCCATATTTATTTTTCTTCTTTTTCATATCATTGCACCATATTGCTTTTCGTTGGTCAAGGTTAATCGTTCGACCTTACCAATTATGTTTTCTTTTCATCAATTAAAGAGTATTGTATATTCCAGCATTTCTATTTCCGTAAATCTCTTTAACACTTAAGAATTCTTTTTTCTACATAAAAGTATATACACCAATTCACTCAAAGAACATATTTGACAATGAGTCATCAATGATATTGTATGACTCGATAAAAATGAAGAAGAAAAAAAAGATAGAAAGGGATGATAAATATTTCAACTACAATACATCCAATTATCTACTTGAAATAATTATTAATTAATAATTTAAAATATACATATTAATATATTTTTTATTCCTATTAATACATTGTTTATGTATGTGATATTATCAACAATCGCATAAATAAAACATAGAATAATAATAATTTTCCTTTAACGTATAAACTTAAACTAACGTCTACGACAAACATTGATGTTTTTCTCTTCCATTTGGAATATTAAAAACGTGATAGAAGAGATGCAAATCAATTCATTTCTCGATAGAAAAAAAAAACAAGAAAAAAAACTTTTTAAGAATTGTTATATGCATATTATATGAGTGAACGAAAAAAAAAGAAAAAATGGTATGTAAAAATCAATAGAAGACTGAGATATCTTAGAGATGGTTGCAATATGAGAGAGAAGAAAAAAAAGGTGTATACCATACACTAGGAAGGATAACAAGTAGTATATCACTTTAGTCGGTAGGAGGTGGCAGGTAGTTTTTAGTTGCTTCAACGATCCAACACTCACTTCATCTCCACGCCCCGTCAAACGTGGTTCAAAAACGTTCATTTTATAATATATATATATATATATATATATAAATATATACATATACATATGTATATACAGTCGTCCCGGTCGTGATATATCTAACGATACGTATATACTAAATTGTACAGATTCAAAAACCAATTTGCTATTTTAAAAATAATTATAATTACTTTAAAGAAAATTCTTTATCATTTAGCGTGATTGTTTCTTTTTATTTATTTTTGTAATTTTTTTAAAGTGATTTTGATCCCCCACGTGAACTTTGTCTTTCAAAAGAGGAAGGATAACTAAACGTGCGTGTGTGTGTATTTTATTTATTTATTTATTAAGATTATTATTATTAGATAAGAGAGATAGTGAACAATTGTAAGTAAAATGTTATGGATCATTTTTAAAAAAAATATATATATATGTAGGATGGTATTATTATTGGATTAGTAAAATAATTCATGAGAAGTAATTGTAAGTAAAGTTTTATTAAGAATTCAAATATAACGATACTCAACTAAAACATAGATGAAACTTAACTGAACTGAACTAAAACTAAACGGTTCCCTTCCTCTTATCTTCCCAATCACTCTCGAACATTCATTTCTTTATTTTCGAAGAATGCTCGCGGGATGTTTAGGTAACGAAATATAAGGCAACGCATTTCCTCAGGCGGTATCGCCTAAACAAATAAACCGTTTGGTCTCATTCTATGGAAAAGATTTTTTTTCATCCTACATATATATATATTTAAATATTATTTATTCTACAAACAAGAGTAGAGGTGGACCTAATTGTATCATCTAAATATCTCCTTTGTTTACAATCGTATTAAAAAATTTAGAGGAAATTATTGCTGAGAGGAGGAAATCTAATTGGTTGAAGAAATTTTTTTCTTGAAATCATTTTTTTTTTTATATTTCTTTTGCGATATTCTTATACAGCGTGAAAAAATGAATAAAATTAATTCCATGATCTTATCAATTCGATCATTTGTTCTCGAGATATTTACATCTAAAGATAATTACTCTATCATCCCTATCTTAACATTATCTCTGTTATTTGTAATAAAAAATGAACAAATGTTTGGTACAAAACTTGCATGGTATAAAAGGAAAGAGGGGGATAGAGGGACATATTTTTATACCTATTTCTTTTGCGTAGGTGAAGACGTAGATGCGATCTCAAGGTCATCTTCAATTTTTTTTAAATAGGATGACCTATTTTTTCTTTTTACCGGTTGGCGATATCCGTCGGTGTTAAGATGGTTTTAGAAAACTATTAAATGAAGTTCATTCAAAAACAAATGACCTTAATAAAATATAGATATCTTATATTAGAGAAAAGTTTCGAAATTGTGACCATTTACGTAAATAAAATTAATTTATGAATTATCTTAAACAACGAGAAAATATATTAACTTGTTAAGTATTAAATGGAGCAAAAAATGCACATAATTGAATTGAGAATTTGCTCCATTTCATATCTGACAACCTAATAACATTGCAAATTCCTATATAGAATAATTATTGATCTATTTAATATTAATAAAAAATATAAAATATATATAACAGTAATATATTATATATGGTTATATATGTATACAATCATATTATATAAAGTTAAACCCCGTTAAGAGAGTTGTCGTCGTAGAAGCAAAACGGTTCACAAACGGTGTTTTGCACGATGATTCCTTTAACGAGTGTGATGACACCGCTTCTCAAACCCTAATACACACTGACTATCATGCTACACCATGACTATCTTTCTCCCCCCGAACAAATTTGTCGGCAATGAGACTGATTATTATGTCCTTGCGAGACTGACGATAATTACTAAACGCTTTACTTACAACTCCGTCAACGTCGTCGTACTCCGGTGTTTCGCGCCTCGATTAGAGCTTTCGAGTGTATCGACTTGACCTCATTTCGACATATTTCGCCTCTAACTCCTTCGATATTTCGATCAAAATTCTTGAATAATGATTCGTCTAAATAAAACCATACATAAATCAATCGGAAATAAATCAATCGGTTCGAATTATATTTCTTAAATTATTCTTTTTCTTGTTTCTCTTTGAATATACAAGAAATAATTAAAAGTTGCTCGACGCGTAACCATATTTTTATTTTCCCGTTACCGCGAAAGGGATTAAGGAAAGAATTTGTTCTTTTTCGTTAAGATATTCAATTAGACAATTTTTACACCGGTCGAATTCCTTTTTTTTTTTTCTTCTTGTAAATAATATTAATAATTTTATTTTATTCATATAATAAAATAATAAATATTTACTAACGCGAATTTTAATCGTACAATTTCAAGCTGTTGTTTTTCCCTTTTTGTTTTGTTTTTTTTTTTATAAGACCTTCGAGTTTATGTATTGCGACGTTTAATTTAACAAGTTAATCGTAATATTTATACGTCAGATATTTATAACGCGCGTATATAAATGCGTATATGTATAAAATAGATATAGATTTGTGTGCATAATGCATCGATGCATAATTATTATTCGAAAGTATTATAGATGATATAAGATAATTCCGAAACCGGTTAAAGTTGTCACAGTTTTGATCATAGAAATAATATGAATAAATTACGAACATATTTAAATATAAACTATTTATAAATATAATAATATTTTCATGAATTTATTGTCTCTTTCTCTCTGAAGAAGTCTTTATCGAAATTACTCAACAATTGTCTCTTTCAATAGTATCGATCAGATGTTATAAAACCAAAACGATTTAGAAATTGAATGTTTACCATTGTTATTTAATACAATGTGTATGTGTGTATGATATGTGTGTGTGTGTGTGTGTGTGTGTGTGTGTGTGTGTGTGTGTGTGTGTGTGTGTGTGTCTGTACCGCACCTGCAGAGACAAATTGTGGATAGCAATTGAACTCGACCGACCATTGAACTCGATTCCACCACAGATAATTGACGATTCAACAACCGTTGCAATTAACGGCCTCGTGCGACGACCCCGCATTGGAGTCGTTATTTTCATCTTCGTAATACCCCATTCTAATACACAGTACTATAGATCAACGATCATTTTTTAAAGATTGAATCCTTTTTATCTATTTTATTTCTTTTTTTTTTGTTGTCATTATCATTGATAACCCAACATTCAATAATACTTCATTGATAAACGCCCTTGTTAAAAAATTATATACAAATTGTTTTCTTTTTTTTTATCAATTTTTATTAAAATTAATTAATATTTTATAAAAAGAATTAAATAGAAAAATGTATAAAAAATATTTAATAGAATTAATAAATAAATAGAAAAAAATAAAGAAAACAGGAGAAAATAAAAAATTTCATAATCTTTCCGATAGATAAAATTAGAAGATAAATAAGTTGCAAAATAAATGTATTGTAAAATAAAGTATTAGACAATTTCTTGGCGAAATTAAATGTAGTTTGAGTAGCAGATGGAACTTGAGAAACATTAAATACAATTGCGAGGTACATCTCAGGCTCGCGGAAGAAACTGCGAAAACGACGTGCATGATGTCGGCTCGTTAGATGATATTATTTAGTGCAGGATATCCGTCAATGTTCTTCAGTAATCCTAATTCGTTTTCTAGAACGGGTATCTTAAACCTGACACGCTTATTTCTCTATTACGTACTTCGTACCGCATAACTCGAGTTAGTATTCCTCTCGAAAGATAATTATACATTTTTATATCATTTCTTACAAATAACCATCATTATTTTATTTATTTTTATCTATATTATATTGTTTCCTTTTTTACATATTATTTATATTCTTGTCGATACGAATGATTAATAAATTCATAAATATTAATTATTATTACTATCATTATTATTAAATATCATTATTTTTTTTTTTAGATTATATTCAATGTTAAATTGATACAATCAACATATAGAATACATTTAATATGAAATTGTTCATTAATATAGAATTTTAACAAAGGGGTGCATTTTTGTAAATACTTAAATACCATATTATGAAAACTACCCTTCAACGACCGTGTGGCCTAACGGATAAGGCGTCGGACTTCGGATCCGAAGATTGCAGGTTCGAGTCCTGTCACGGTCGATGATCAAAATTTTTTTTGTTCTTTTTTTGTTTTCTCAATTTTTCACCGTGATTCTGAAAGAATACTAGATTTTTTTTTTTTTTTAATTCTTCCAAATACTTCAATTTTTCCCAACGAAATATTTGATTTTTATTTTCTTTTTCTTTACAATTTACCTACGCAATAACGGTGTTGTATGAATTCAACTTTAATCTATTAATTGTAAATATACAAACATTCGCATATAATTAAAAAAACAATAATCGATTCGATTAGTTGTAGAATCTTTCTTTTGATTAAAATTCGTAAATAACTCTTGTTCTCACTTTGAGAATTTTAATAATAAACTTATTCGATTTAACAGTCACCGTAACTCGATTTAACCTCCGAAGAACGTTTCTGTTTCAAGGTTTATGAAGTTTCATTCGTAACGATCGGTTAATCACAAAAATGATCGAGAAAACTGCGCGTCAAACGAATTGTTACACACACACACACATGCTACTTTTTCTATGTATTACATTTCCTCTCTGGAAAAACGTGAAAAGAGCATATAAAGCAAGGAAAAAGAAAACAATAATAATAATAATAATAATAATAATAATAATAATAATACTTTCAATCATTTAACTCAATAAAATTCCACTACAATTATCTTATTGTTAGTTAGTTAAAACTCAAGATTATATCTATAATCTAAAAATATTTTTTTTCTTAAATAATTAAATAAAAAACGTAAAAAACCAACAATACATGTTTATTTATTGTTTTTTTTTTTTTTTTTTAATATTATATTCTATCTGTGTCTATCTGTCTGTCTGTCTGTCTGTCTGCCTTCTCCTTGAATTTTTTGTGCATTTTAGTTTCGTTCTGCTTTTTTTCTTCTCATTATTTAAGATTTCTTAGTATCAACTAGAGTGATCAATAGGCAGAACGCCATAACGTTTATTATTATTATTATCACGTGTAGTCATTAGAGTAAAAAGTTTAAAACCGAGTATTTAGTATTCGTATGCAAGCAAATACGAATTAAGTCCCGCTTATAAATCGTTTACTACAAACTGCCTTCATTATCCTCTCCGATCATCGGGGAAGTTGCAAATCGTTGTTCTTTAGAACATTGCATCCCACGCTTGCTATCAGTACCATTACAAATTGACCCAGCTTAACCCTCTTGTATTGATTTAATACGTACTACAACACAGTATTTCGCATCAACATATATATAAAAGAGTTTATAATTTATTTATTAAACAAAAATATTCATATAAGTCTTTGATTTCTTTAAATCTCATTACACGTATGAACCACTGTTTATTATGA
This sequence comes from Mischocyttarus mexicanus, assembly GCA_023678845.1. Lineage (NCBI taxonomy): Eukaryota > Metazoa > Arthropoda > Insecta > Hymenoptera > Vespidae > Mischocyttarus > Mischocyttarus mexicanus. The sequence goes on along the minus strand of JACGTP010000002.1, from coordinate 6,407,551 downwards.
AAATAGCGTAAGCTCGTTTTTGACAAATACAAAAAAAATAGAAAAAACACATAATTTTCATAAATTATAAATTTTCTAATTTATTTTCACTTATATAACTTTCCATATTACTAAATCTTTTTTTTATTAAACATCGTATGGTAAATACAAAAAAAGTTTTAAATATTTTAAATATATAAATTATGGTTGGTTTGGATTAATATTATTTAATTTATTGAACTTCATAGGCACATGAAAATGGTACTTGGTTTATACAATCCTCTAATAACAATTCAAAGTTATCTTATTCATTAATTATTTCCATTCACCTCACACAATAAATAAAAACTCCTCTAAATGTTAATATTTTCTACCCTTTCCTCTTGTCTTGAAATAATATAATATATAATATAAATAAATATTTTAAGCGAAATAAAAGATTTGAAGAAGAAAAAGAAGTTATTTGAATTTTTTAAATAAATCAATAATCATATTAATATATTTGACGATGTGTTAGGAATATATTTATTATAGTGTTTCATTAACAATGATCGTTTTGTTGTTTTCAGCTCGCGAGTGAGCGCAGAACCTAGCCCCGCCGACGAGCAGCAGCAGCAGATCAGCGCAGATTCAGCAGGAAGACTTTACCGAGAGTTCAAGGTCCACTTAATCGTCATCGTCAACAAAATATCTAACGAACTTCATCATCTTACACGAATACTCAGCTACATCTGATAAATTTACCAAGCCAGATTCACCCCACTGCACGGACATCGTAGAATGGTAGAAGGTGAACCCGACTCAAAGCACAACGATAGTAAGTTGTTCCTTTTCATTCAACAATAATTATAAATTATAATAAAATAAATTATTTTTTCAAATGATTGGATATAATGTAAATATAATCTCGTATAGATTAAATTTTATTAATATATTTTTAGAAATATCATTCGAAAAGCATTAACTTATTCTTATTGTAAAACGATAGAAAATTTATTTCATCTATAAATTGATAAAACATAAATACGTGTTGTAAATAAAGTATTTACAAAATTCACCGTACACGTTCATAATTTATTTTACAGAGTGTGATGTAAAAGACGAGCGCCCAAACGGTTGTGGTTCCAAGGAACTTGAACTTGCCCGTAAGCATAAATACACAATCCTAAATAAATATTTCAATATTTAATTACATTCTTAAATAAATACCTCGATTAAAACAAAATTGACTATACCCGATCAATCGATCTATGATTTGAGTTTGAAATTTTTTGTTTATAGGGATCGGGCCCAAGGATAAGAACCTAGATCCAGAGAAAGGATCCTGCATCAAAGCCGATTTCGAAAAGGCCATCGAACTTACCGGTAAATTTTCTTTTCTTAAGATAATAAACTATAACACAAATATATATTGAAATAAAAAAAAAAATTATCTTGTTCTATTAAAAATAATGTAAAAAATGCAACAATTTGAAAAATGTTTAACACAGAGTATGGCAAGTTTCATTACTTCCTGCTCGCGGTATGCGGCTTCGTCAGTACCAGCGAGGAGATGGACGTAATTTCTATGTCCTTTATCTTACCAAGTGCACAATGTGATCTAAAACTTGATACCCAAGCCAAGGGATGGCTCAACTCGATCATCTTCATTGGCATGATGGCCGGTGCGTACGCCTGGGGCTCCGTTGCGGATGCCTTGGGTCGTCGCAAGGTCCTCATTGCCATTTCCTTCATGAATGCCCTTTGCATCGTAGCATCCAGTTTTAGCCAGTCCTACGAACTCTTCATGTTCTTTCGTTTTTTAAACGGTGCAGCGTAAGTATACCAAAATTTAATCAATTTAAAAAAAAAGAAAAATTAAATATATTCTTTTTCAAATTTTCTATTTTTCTATTCTGTATTTGTTTTTCTTTTAGACTTGGAGGAAGCGGCCCAGTCATCTGGTCGTATTTTGCCGAGTTTCAACCTAAATCAAAAAGAGGATCCATGCTTTCATTCATGGCAGCTTTTTGGACACTCGGAAATCTCTTCGTTGCTGGTAAGACGATCCTTTCAATTATGATTATTATTACAAGCGATAAAAAAAAACATTTTCAAATAAATAAAAAAAGAAACAACATAAAACGAGAGAGAAAAGTCATAATTAATTGTTCCTATTTCTCTTATAACTTTATTAATTTTTGTTGTTATCAATTAAGGTCTGGCATGGTTGATCATCCCTCAGGACATTGGTATTACAAGTGCAGCATTCACATATAACTCTTGGAGAATTTTCCTGCTGATCTGCGCTGCTCCGTCGTTCATCGTGGCGGGGCTACTTCTGCTGCTACCGGAATCCCCCAAATATCTTTTATCCTGTGGAAGATATCAAGAAGCTCTTGACATCTTCCGTGGTATTTATGCCATTAACACTGGCAAGTCTCGCGACAGTTACACGGTAAATCAATAACTTGTTTTATTTTATTTTTTATATGTACCTACATAGAAATATAAACCCAGACTTTGTCTCTGCCATTAAAATATCCTATCTTTATTTCTAATTTAATCTCTGAATATTTTTGTATACTATGATTAAATATAATTTTAAATAATAACAAACAAAAAATAGAAACATATATAATTTTGCCAGGTAAAAGAACTGATTCTCGATGACTTCCAAGAACCAGAGCCTGTCAAGGCAGAAATTGTGGATCGAAGTAAATGTAAGATGATGCTCGGTGACATACTGGAGAACAGTCGTCAATTATTTGTCTCACCAATACTACGTTTCACCGTCGTCTCAATCATTATAAACTTCACCTTCCATATCGGTTATTACGGCTTAATGATGTGGTTTCCGGAATTGTTCAATCGATTCGACGAATTTCATCGTGATCATCCGGGCCAATCAACGACTATATGCGAGGTTACCGATTACGTTGTTAATAAGGGTTCACATCGTATCGAAAATGTTTGCAACGATAAAATCGGTTCTTCCGTTTTTATGGAGTCACTTATTACCGTGGCTTCTGCTATACCGGCTAATATCGTTGCCGTTCTAGGAATGGATCGTCTTGGTCGTAAATTTTTCCTTGGTAAATCCTTAACATTAAATTCCCTTTATATTATTTAAATTTTAAGGGGCTCGAACCCCGTGTGATGGGCGGTTTTTTTTTTAATTGTTTAATTAATTATCTCTTTTATTTATTTATTTTTAGTGTTCAGTACTCTCTCGTCGGGACTCTGTTCGATTGGATTGTACTTCGTGTACAACAAATATCACAATCTTATTGTCTCTGCCTTCTTCAGCGGTGTAATAAGTTGCGGTAATGCTGCGTTAGACTGTCTGATCACCGAAGTCTTTCCAACTCATTTACGTGCAACAGGTATTGCAATTTCGATGGTTGCTGCACGTCTCGGTGGTATCATCGGTAATATTGTTATAGCTCAACTTTTGGACATGTATTGTCCAGCACCCACATTTATCGTCGCTGGTCTCTTGATCGGTAAGCCCTATCATCAATTTCTTATTTTTTATATATACAGGATGAGCATCAAACACTCTTAAATGAAATCTTAAAAATTAATTATTCCTTTAGTTTTGAGAATTTTTAAACTCATTTTCTTTTTTTTTTCACAAATCATAAAACTACAAGATTATAAAAAGTCTCGAGAAAATGTAAATTGATCCATCAATTGAATGAGTGTCTGTTAGAATAACTTATGTTAATTTTCTTGTTGCTTATGCAATAAATAAATTTGCAGTATGCGCGTTTCTTTCGTATATACATTCGATTAAAAATTTAATTGAATTTCATATCTTTACTTTTCTTATTGATTTATCTTTACTTTTCTTATTGATTTATCTTTTTATTATTTTCCAGGTGGCGGTTTACTGTGCCTATTTTTACCAAACACAACTCGCGAACCACTTTCTTGACATTGGCTAAATAAATCAACGTTGTATTGTTCCTCGACGAGTCGTGTACAGTCTACAATCTTACGTGAATTTTATTTCTTTGCAATAACTTTTGATATTTCCATACCACTCGTAATTACCTACGACTTGTAGTACGTATAATATGTTATCGTATTATTAATATTATCTTTTACATAAGAATCGTCCACGTGCACGCAAAAAAGAAAAAAAAAAGAATAAAAAAGGCAAAAAAAAATTATTTAAAAAATAATTAAGTAGCTACGCTTACATGAAAATAAAATTGAATGTAGTTGGAAGAAAGTTTTCATTTTGCGAAACAAGTATTCGCAAGCATTACTTATATATCTGTTTAGAATAAAACTTTAGGACGATAACACCGATTTTCCATTAATATTAATTCAATTAAAACAAGAAAAAATTATATATATATATATATATATATATCTTTTCGTGTATGTGTCACTCTTCTTCAAAACTTTTTCTAATATTACTCGTAGAGGGTGAACCAAAGGTTCTTAGATGATTTTAAAATTTAATTACTCTTTTTCAAGACTATTAAAGTTACTTTTTTTTTATTTCTCAGATAAGAAAACCTTCAAGCTTAGCTGATAAAATTGAAAGTTTAATTATAAATTGAAATAATCGTGAAGAGGAGTAATTGATTTTTCATATCAAATATAAACTTATGGTCCATCTTGTTTAAGATTAAATTTATATATTAGCCAATCGAAAAAAAATTAATCGAAAAGTTAAACTTTGTTTAAAAGGTACAAATATAAGAATTATTTGTGTTAAGAGATTTTAACTATTAAATATATATACTATATGTTTCGTTGTACGTGTAGATAATAATGCATCATTATTAAAATCACAATCGGTCGATAAAATTTCTAATGTTAGAAATAATATGCAAAAATCTTCGAAAAATTTTGGGTCGAGAATGTTCTCTCGGTTCGGATACCCATAATTTCGATTAGTATAGCATATCTCTATTTTAAATATACGTATTACTTATATATAGCGTTGAATAATGCAACCTTCGATTATTATCTTATTATTATTATTATTATTATTATATATATATCCCTTTAAAATTTTTTCGTATTATTTTACTACGTCTGAATGTCTCTCATTAAGCATTTATAATTTAAAAAAAAAACATCAGTCATAAGAAAGTGAATAATAAAATGTAAGTTTAAATAAAAAAGTTGAAAAAAAAATATAATCAACAACATAAAAAAAAAGTTTAATGTTGAATAAAGCAATAATTCAATGTATTCGTAAAATTCGATGTTTATATAACTCTGTTCTCGTACTAAACTTCATTTTAACTTACAAACAGTAAGTATTTAAAAATATTATTTTTAAAAAGATAAAATAATTGAACCCCTATTCAAAATATCATTCAATCAAAATTCACTTAAGGTTTAAACAATATAAAAATATAAAAATTCTTCATTCTTACATCAGTAAGAAATAGAATAACTGTGAAATATTAATTAAATTGGTGATTATTAAAGTGATATATATTTATTAAAGATATTACCAAATTATTAAAAAAATTAAATATATCTGTCCTTGAGAAAAATAATTCTTGCATATAAATTAAACATTTTAAGAATGTCTTCATATATTTTAAATAATTTATACCACTTTTATTATCATCAATTATATTAAATGATGGATTTGAAGGAAATAAGTAATAAATAATAAATAATAGAGAAGAAAGTAGTTTTCAGAGTTTTTGTATAATCTTTTAATGAATAGTTATGAATAAAAATTACTCTCTCATCATTTTTTCTTTCTGCCTAGCAAGCTTCTTCTTACTCAATTTTTTCTTTGAAGGTTCCTCTTCTGTAGCCTTCGAAACAATATCCTCCTTTTCGGTTAATATAACTTCTATATGAGATGGCGAGCTCATGTACGCTATAAAAAATAATTACATTAATATGATACTAATAATAAATACAATGAATATTATTCTTTTAAAATTAAAATAAATTATTTAAGGAAATATATAAGAAATATAAAGAAATACTTACGATTAATACGACCATGGGCACGATAAGTTCTCCTGCGTAGACATGGTGCATGATTAACTTGAATATGGTCGATAACAAGACGTTCCACGTCTAATCCTCTATAATCAGCATTGCTCTCAGCATTCTTTAAAAGTTGAAGTAAAAACTCAGCTGATTTCTTGGGCCAACGTCCTAAAACACATAGACAATTCAATTAAATTATATCAAATGATCCTTCATAACGCATTACATTTTTTGTAAGCGCAATGTTCCATAAATACTTGATTTTGTTTTATTATTCTTAAAAATCTACCTTGAGTTGTGCCAAATTGTTTAGCTTGAGCACATCGACCAACTCCACCATTAAACCTTCGGAAAGGAACACACTCTTTATGTTCGATAACATTCTTCAAATATTTTTGAGCTCTACGAAGAGCCATATTTTTGATAGCTCGTGCAGTTTCATGAGTGTTCTGTAACAAACGCAACACCACTGTCAAAATAAATATAAAACTGTAATCACTAAAAATACTTTTATACCCTAACATTTATTATATATGTATATCATAGCATTTATAAATTGTATATACGAGATATAACAAAATGATATTTACCTTAAAGTGCACACGGAGGTTAGAACCTCGTGCCTTGCACGATTTCGTAGCATTTAACGGTTCGTAAGAATAACGACCCATTGTGTGTTCTGAAAATAAATAATTAAATATTTAATAAAAATTGTTAACAATATTTAATCGACATATTTTTTGTTTATCAGAAGATAGGTGTCGCAGGGTCGACAATTGCAGCATGCGTATTTAATTACAAATATTTCGCCAATTTAAACGACAACGCGAAATATATATTAAAAACAAAATATCTAATTAAGTTCTCTAAATACGATAGATTAATATTTATCTAACTGATATTAGGATAAAACGATAGATGCGAACGGATTTGATAGATACTACGTATTACACCTACCTTAAAAGACACGGTCCTAAAGAAAAGAACTAGTTAGAACGATCACTGATGAACTTCCTTAACGAAACAGTGCTACCAACTTCCTAAAATTTTATTTTGAATAATCCAATGAGAAAAATAATTTACAATATAAACTTTTATTTTATTAAAACTATTTATCACGTTTATATAAGATTTCTAATATTCGCATCTGTTAATAAATATTTAAAAGGATAAATCCTATTTTTCCTTATTTTTTATCGACAACAATCAAATATCAAAATCTCAAACGTTTGGTCAAACTGGTATTCTTAATCTAATCGACAAATAACTCTCAAATCGCACACGCATACGTATAATATATTTGTAAATAAAATTTAATTAAGAACTCAATAGAAATAATAAAATAATAATAAAATTAATCTACAATATGAAATAAAATAGAAACATTTTGTTAATTTTTTAGATAAAAATGAAATTTTGTTGAACGATAGATACGCCCCTGAGGGTACAATGGTTTGCGGTCACGAATCCGGTTAAAATAAATTATTACAGTTTTGTTTTTTTATTTCTGGTTTCTGTAATAAAAGAAAACAGATATAATTGATAAAAATATTTGTTTATTTTCATATATATTCTATATACATATATAAAATTTATTCTTATAACACATAAAAGTGAAGTATAAAATATAGTAGGATATCAGTTATCGAACTATAGACTAGTTCAAGTATAGTCTGTGGTTTTCGTAATAGCTAAACTGTGTGCGCGAACTGTCGTTCAACGTTACTTCGCGCCTCCTGAAAAGAGTCGGCTAACCTGTATTTCTTTCAATGAAATATTTAAAAGTATAATGTATACCAGGAACGTTTGTTATTCCATTAGTTGTCTTTGGTGTTGGATTTAAATAAACAATAAATAAATAAATAAATAATAAAATTAATATTAAAATTAGAAAATAACAAGAAGATAAGATTATTGTATTTCTAATAAATTCTAACTCTTGTCGAGTGATTGGAAGTTCGAAGATTGACAGATCAATTGAAATAACAATTTTCAATAGAACATTTAAATGCAACTTTTGTAATAATTTAGAAAGTATGTAAGTGTTGTTAAGAAAGTTATAATATCGAGTTATATAAATCGTTGAAAAAAGAAAAACTAATAGTGAAGAAAAAGAAGGAAATAAAACTATTGAAAAGAAAGGGAGGAAAAAAGAAAATAAGAAAATATTAAAAAGAAGTTTTCTCTGTTTGCGTTGAATTTACAATTTTGTGTGAGAAATATTTATATGCTTGTATATTACATATATACATATACATATATATATATGTAAGTGAAATAATATTTCTAGTTAATTATCTGTGGGAAAAGTTAAATATATATTTATATATATATATATTTTTATAAATCCCATACGCTTATTAAAAACTTGTAAATATATATTTTATATATAATTGAGAATTAATTTGTTGCGTTGTTGTTGATACTTCGCATAACAAATGTCAAAAAACAAATTAAATTTGACATTACCACCTGGCTCGATTGAACCAGCTCCAGCTGTGTCACCATCACCGCCAGTTCCACCACTGCCAACGTATTCAGAACCTCCCGTTATGCCGGAGTAAGTTTAATCCTTAGATTTTATTTTTAATAATACATTATTCATTGTCTTTTATAACATAACTTAATATTCTATTAAATTGTTATATTTATTCTTTATATCCTGATTAGCGGTGTAATGGGTACAATGAGTATCGATGCAATTCAAGAAAGATTAGAAGAGTTAGAAATGGATGAAGAACAAAGAAAAAGATTAGAAAGTTTCTTAGGACAAAAAGAGAAGGTAGGAGAACTGTGCGCTGATGATTTTGAAAAACTTGGCGAACTAGGTGCTGGGAATGGTGGTGTTGTTATGAAAGTTAGACATAAAAAATACGGTCTTATTATGGCGAGAAAGGTATGATCGTTTTGAAAAATTAAACGTATTCAATTTATAGAAAAATATTCTAAAGCATTTAACCATTCAATTTATAATATTTTTTCAGTTGATTCATTTAGAAGTAAAACCGGCTATTAAAAAGCAAATCATAAGGGAATTAAAAGTATTACATGAATGTAATTTTGCTCATATAGTTGGATTCTATGGTGCTTTTTATAGGTTTGTGTATGCATTGAAGAATACTGATTTAAATCTTACTTTATCTCGAAGTTATTATATATCTTCTGTATTATGATTTTTTACAGTAATGGTGAGATTAGTATATGCATGGAATACATGGATGGTGGATCGTTAGATTTGATATTAAAAAAAGCTGGAAGAATTCCAGAACCTATTCTAGGCACTATTACATCTGCTGTAAGTAATATTTTAATATTATTAATATATCTAAAAATAAATATTAGTTTTCGTGGCATTAATTTTTCATTAATTTAATCATTATTAATATTAGAGAAAGTTCATCAATAATTGGGCACAAATAGCGTTGTACTCTGGTTAAATAACTATAACTTAAACGAATTTATACTGAAATAAACTACATGCATATATTCTTTTAAGTAAAACATTAATAATACGTTTCTCGTTCGATAAGGCTTCCTGGAAACAAACGGATACAAAGTCTTCTTAACTCGTCATATACCCAAAGGAATAGGGAGAGCGGTAGGGAAGGCCAATACCAATAAATATCTAAAGGCATAGTCTTCAATACTTTTTCTGTTCCTGGTATATATAAAAGCATTCCTGTTATAATGATTTCAAATACAAAAGAGAAGTTTAAAAACCAATTGCCCATTCCTTGTTGAAAAATAGAATTACGTCTTGTTTTACACATAACTAAATCTACCATCTGTGTTATAACAATAGAAAGAAAATATCCTGTGCGTGCTTCGTTAAGTAAATCCATCCTAGCCTTATAAGTCCACGTTTGTCCATAAGAATCTTCAAGATCATTGATAGCCTTGTTTTCCCAATCGTATCTTAATCCTAACAGTTTATATGGCAAGAAACCATTTAACATTAAAACCATAAAATATGTATAGAAACCTGCTGCAGCTTGAGTCATTCCTATTTGACCATAAGTAATAGATATTAAACGTTTGTTAACTAATCTATCATATTGAGGATTTCTCGGCGCTCGTCTCATAATATCTGATTCAGCCTTTTCGTAGGCCAATGAAATAGCAGGAATTAAATCGGTTCCAACATCAACACAAAGTACCATTTCAATAATAAATGGTAATGGAATTGCAAATACAAGACTGACTAACATTGGTAACATTTCGGGTACACTGGATGTTAATGTATAAGCAATGGATTTTTTTAGATTATCAAATATCAGTCTACCCTCTTCTACTCCCATAACGATGGACGCAAAGTTATCATCCATCAGTATCATATCTGCAGCATTTTTAGCTACATCCGAACCAGTGATTCCCATTGCCACTCCTATATCAGCTTTTCTTAGGGCAGGTGCATCATTTACGCCATCCCCAGTAACAGCTACAATTTCTCCCAATCTTTGACAACTTTCTACTATCATCAATTTCTGTTGTGGTGAGGTACGAGCAAACACAATCTCTTCGTAATTTTTAATAATATTATCTAGATCATCGGCGCTCATACTTCTTAATTCTGTGCCTGTTATGATTATAGCATCTGTTATAATATCAGGTATTGCTGTGAAAGATTGTTGATTATCATGCAGCAAAGTTATTTCGTATTTAGTTTCATGTCCTTCACTTATAATACCAACTTTTCTAGCAATAGCCATTGCTGTTACTGGATGATCACCAGTTATCATGATCACTTTTATGCCAGCTGTACGACATTTTTGAACTGCTTCTGGTACGCCAGGTCTAGGTGGATCTATCAAACTAATTAGACCAACAAATCTGTAACCTTTAGTTGGGAAGTTATATTTATCAGGAGAATCTGTATTAAATACGTAATTAGAATCATATAAATTTCCAGGTAATTGGAGATCGCAATAGGCTAATACTCGTTCACCTAGATATCCTAATTCTGTACAAGCATGTTTTATTGATTGTAAGTCAGTTATGTCTATGTTTTTTGTTTGACCTTCCATAGTTAGTATTGAGGAACAATAATCCAAGATTATTTCTGGAGCACCTTTCATAATCAATATGTATGAGTCAACATCATGGTGTATGGAGATTTGATACTTGAGAGTAGAATTGAAAGGAATTTCAGCAGCTTTTGGATATTTTTCGCGAAATACATCTGTAGAATGTATGTGCTCACAGAAACGAAGTATACCAGTTTCTGAAGCATCACCTATAACATGACGTTGTTCTATTGGTACCAAAAGTGTACTTTCTGCTGTAAATTGAGCTCGTAAACAAAGAGTGGCATCTCTCAAGACATAATTAAAAGCAGGTTTTTCCATCAATATATCTCTTTCTGCACCAATTTTTTCTATTGGCGAGAAAGTAAATCTATTATAACCAAACCATAAATGTGACACTGACATCCTATTCTGAGTAAGAGTTCCTGTTTTATCGGAACAGATAGTCGAAGTAGATCCAAGAGTTTCTACACCTTCCAGATTTTTTACCAGACAATTTTTATTAGCCATTTTTGTGGCAGTCAAGGTCAAACATGTAGTCACTGTTATCAGTAAGACTTCTGGGACATTGGCTATAACAATACCAAGTAGATACGTGAAGGCTTTAATAATGTTTGGTTCTAACATGAGAGAAATTCCAAAGAAAAGGAAACCAAAAATGATAGCGACCACCGTGATAATATGAACAAAATGTTTTATCTCTTTAGCAATCGGTGTTTCAACTCTTTCTAAATGTGACGTTAATCCTGCTAATCTTCCGATCATTGTGTCATCTCCTGTGGCAATAACTACACCTACCCCATCTCCAGCAACGGCAAATGAAGAGAAAAAGGCAATATTTGAAGATTCCAAAGGATTTACATCTGTTGGGTAGTCCGTACGAGTAACTGGTTCACTTTCACCAGTAATACTCGAGTTTTCAACTCTCAAACCATTACATTTAATTATTCTTATATCAGCAGGTATCTTATCCCCAAGTCTGATCTCTACCAAATCTCCAAGTACTAATCCTTCGGTACCAAGACGCATTTTGTTACCATCTCTTATTACTGTTGCAAAAGTAGGTACCATTTTTGCAAAAGATTCCATAACTTTCGTATTCTTACTTTCTTGTATATAAGCAAATATTCCAGATATGAGACATATTGTAACAATTATCAGGCCCAACCATTCTATTCCACTTTGTTCTTCTTCATATAAATAACTGATTAGGACTAATAAGAAACATAGAGCAGCGCAACTCCACAACAATGCTGCAAAACCACTGAACATGGATAGCAAAAATTTAATGTATTCGGGTGTTTGCTTAGGAGGAGTTAACATGTTCTGTCCATATTTGAGAAGTAATCGTTGAGCCTCTTTCTCTGTTAGACCATTAACTGTATTCGTATTTAATTTCATACATAAATCTTCCAACGGAATTACGTGATCCGTGGTTTCTAATTCGTGAAGAAGAGCTTCAAAATCAGCTTCAGTTAATTTCTTCTTTTGAACGTGTAAAGAAGAAATGGTACGGCTCAATTTTGGCCGAAGATTTTTCATTGACATTGTTTGCATCTCGGGCATCTTGTTTCGATAATTTTTTAAAACAATATTTTGGATAATAATAACCAAGGTTTATTTAATCCGTTTGTATTATATTTACAGCTAAGCTCACTTCAATCATGTTTATATTGCTCTTCTTTTTTTTTTATTATTCTTTTCTTTTTTTTTTTTTAATATAATTTTATAGAGTAGATTCAAAAAAATCTGATATTATTTTTTGTTCTCAGGTGTTAAAAGGTCTAAGTTATTTGCGTGACAAGCACGCTATCATGCATCGCGATGTTAAACCAAGCAACATTCTTGTAAATAGCGCAGGAGAGATAAAGATTTGTGATTTTGGTGTCTCAGGTCAGTTAATAGATTCCATGGCTAATTCATTCGTTGGTACCAGAAGTTATATGTCGGTAAATATTATCTATCACAAATACATATCTATGTTTCTTATCACAAGTCTGAAGAACATTTCACATGCTAATTATATATTAATATTTATAGCCAGAAAGATTACAAGGCACCCATTATTCCGTACAAAGTGATATTTGGTCGTTAGGATTATCTCTTGTTGAAATGGCTATTGGTATGTATCCCATTCCACCTCCTGATGAAAAAACGTTGGCATCGATATTTGGCAAACAAGCAGGAAGTCAACCTGCAACAGAAACTGCTTCAACAAATAGCGAGTCTACACCAACTCAACAATCACCAGGACATAGTTGGTGTTCAAGTTATTAATAATATAATTGAATTACTTATTGGTATATCACATAATGATGATAATAATATTATTATTATTATTTATGATCTATAGGTGCTAGTAGCCCAAGACCCATGGCAATATTTGAATTACTAGATTACATTGTTAATGAACCACCACCAAAATTGCCAGTTGGCTTTTTCAGTGACACATTCACAGATTTTGTTGATCGTTGTTTGAAGAAAAATCCATCGGAGAGAGCAGACTTAAAGATGCTGATGGTATTAAAGGATATTTTTCAAAATAAATTTAATAATTGTATTCGCGCGTGGTGATATATTATTGTATTATATTATAATATAATATATATTGTCATTTTTTGTAGAATCACGAATGGATAAAAACAGCTGAGTCGGAGAATGTTGACATTGCTGGGTGGGTATGCCGTACGATGGATCTTCAACCGACCACTCCGACTCGTTTAGCGAACGTACAATCCTGAATAAATGTAACTCTTACATACTTGACTACTTATATACGCGTTCAGTACTCATAAGTCAGCTATTATTTTCTTTTTTTTTCGATTGTATTAGACAGTGGCGTTTTTTCTTCTTTTGATTATTTTTATGATCATTAATATAATTACTTTTTTTTTTATGTTCCTTGTCCCTTATATAATCGTACTCCCCGTTGTTTAAAAATAAAAACGATCGAATGATGAATAAGATTTAGAAGAGGCAAGCAGATGTTACTATAGTTAAGAATAAATTATAAACTCTTATTTGTTACTATAGGGAATATTCAATAATCAATATAAGTCCATGTTGAAAATCACCATTAATCAATGTAGGAAAGATATTAACGAGTGCATGATTCAAGTGAAAAAGGAAAGAAAAAGAAATGTATGGTTTAATTGTAAGAGTATATCTGTTTGCATATATATGTATAGATAGTATATATATATATATATAGAGAGAGAGAGAGAGAGAAAGAGATAGAGAGAGAGAGAAAAACTTATTAATTAATAATCATTGTTATATAAAAAATATTTTATGCCATATAAACGCCACTGCTTTTTTATATACTTTTGAATGAAATCAATTTTCATCCTATTAGTTTATAGGATTATTCTTATTATTATTATTATTTTTGAAAAGTATGTAAGATATACATATAAACAGTTATATACGGTATAAGTTTCAAATGAATACACTGATCAATATACCATGTGTTCCCTGTGATGATGATATTAGGATACATGAATGTATGGGTATCAGGTATATGAAAGAAATCATTTGACGAATATTAGTTAGGTCAAGTTATGCATAGAAAATTTGTACCTGACATCCTTAGAATGTTATTTATACACACACACACACACACACAAATACACTAGTGGAAAGACTTTGTTCCGGTATTCATTGCAATTTCATAGAATTCTTTTATATCATATACATATAAATATGTGACAAGACTACAATTAGAGTACATATACAGGGCGTCCTGTAATTGATGGTACGAGCAAGCAGGAGCTGATTCTACATCATAAACTAAGTCGAAATGTAGAATAAAATTTGTTCATAATATGTCTTTGCGTATGTTTTCGAGAAAAATAAAGTTAAACATTTATGGAGTATGTGTGTACGCGAGCACGCGTGTGTTCGCTTGCACTGATTACAAGACACCCTGTACATATACATACTCTTATTATAGACATTATTAAAATGATAAATTTTTAAAGAAAGAAAGACAGAAAAAAAGCCTTTCAAACAAAATAAATAATTTATACACTCCAGGTTATAATATATCAAACAATATAAATCATTTTCTTTCTCGTGTATATGATTGATTCTACTAATTATTAAGTCGCAAGATGGAAATTTCGTAATAATATAATATAAATAAACGTAGCCTCGAATGTAAAATGTCAAAAAAGAAAAAGTCCTTAGCGTGATCTTAAAATATGTCCATGTGTTCACACGAAATATATATATATAACTTATAACTGCATTTGACCGTATAATTATGCATCAAGTTTTTCCTATGTAATTTGAACAAATTACATTTAATAAACTATTTTCATCGCTTAACGATTAGATTTATATTCATGGACATTTAAACAGTTTTAGATATTAGTATCGTTATTATTGTCATATAGTATCCTGTATGTTACATTTCAAACCATATATATATACAAATATACATACGTGTATCGATAATTATGAAAGTTAACTAATTGCAAGTTAAAAAATAGACAAACAATTGGTCCACTGTCTTAATTACTGGCACATATATGTATCGTCTTTTATGAATATTATACGGTTAATAGTGTATTGTCATCGGATATCCTAAAATTTTATATAATATATATATAGGTAAAAAATATACAAGAGAGGGAGAAAGAAAGAAATCGCGCTGCATAATGATGAAAACAAAAGCTATCGGTCTCTGTCACATACAGAAACGTAAACATACTTGTTCTATATATATATATACGAAATAATGTATGTAATGCTATTACAAAACAATCGTCTTTTTAATAACTTTTTCTTGCTTGTCTAAAAGACGACTTTCTTAGATATAACTGCAGGTATAGGCAGTGTGAGCCTGTTCCGATTTGGCTTAAAATACATCGGAGTGTACTACAATAAGAATGTTTATAAAACATGATAAACATATTCCTCGTTGGCATGCATAAAAGCGTAAGACGCGAACCCCCCCCCCCCCCCCCCCCCCCCAAAACCAGATGTTTCTTAATATTTATATATATATATATACATATATATATAAATAAAATAATTATGACTCTGAAAATAATAATTAATAATAATTATTATAAAATAATGATGTGATGCTATTTAACGTGGCATATGTTTATTAATACAAATAATGATAATTATTATTTAAAGGAGAAAAAGAAAAGGAAGATTTAAAAAATAGAAAGTAATATCGTTAAAATGTCAGGCTGCAAGATGTAACATATGTTGATAGAAAGTTTAGTGATATTAGTTTAAAGGTGCCGAAGAAATAGGATCTTTTATTATTATTATTATTATTATTATTATTATTATTATATGTGCAAATTATTTGTTGCAAAAAGATGTGGATAATTGCAGTTATACTCATTATCTAAATGTTATAATCACACTAAAGAAAAAATAAAAAATATATGTATAGAAAAGGTAGCGATAAATAATAAATTTATTCTCTATCATATGCATTTCAATTATATGTAATGGAAATTCTAAAGTATTGGTGAAAAAATTTCATTTTTATTTGATTTATATTATAATACATATATAGTATTTTGATTTAATCAAATGACTTTTACAATTAAATAACTTTTTTATTTACTTCTCTTTTAAACAATTATTCATTTTGTTCGTTTCATCATCAAATGAGCAATTTTTTCTTTTCATTTTGTTGTTGTTCGAATCAGAATTGGAAATTTCCGATATTTGCTATCAGATTTGTATATTATTATATAATTATTTTTTAAATATGAATATTTATTGCGTAATTACGTACACAAGCTACGCTAGTTATTTAAAGATTCATATATATTATATATCTTCACATAAGGTATACGAAATATACAAAATATAATATACAAAAGGTGGGTCTACCAAAAAAAGACCCAGTAAGAACATCTTACTGTAAAAAGATTTTGTCGCCCAGGTAAAGTCATCCATAAGTTAATGATTGTAATGGAGGAATGTAATAGGAAAACAATCAGATCTCGCTGAAGATTGGAGCCTATTAGAAAGTTCTAAAGTTATTAAAATTGGTATTACATTATATTGATATTAATTGATTGAAATGGCCTACCTTTAACTAACAATAATGGAGCAACATCAACTGGCAATAACTTGTAAACATTTCCAATTAGGACTTCTAATCTGTAATTTTTATACGAAGTAACATCAAATTAGGAGATGTATGATTATTACGCGTTACGCTTGTTCCACCAATGTACATCTTTAAAACAATGTTATTGGATCTACGACTAGTAACATATTCAGCCATGTTAATAGTGTCATTAGTTATACCGGTGCAACCAGTAAGATCGAGTAATTCCAAGTTAGACGATGCATGAATAAGGATAGCTAAGCCTGTATCCTGTATCGAAACACAATATTTACATTCTAGTCGTCTTATGCTACACATATTGTCTAAACCTACAGCTGTTACTCTAAACAAATTGTTAATTATTAAAGTTTCTAATTTTGGTAATGTTGCCACAGCTTGTAAACCCGTATCAGTAATTTTATTGCAGCCTGAAAAAATGAAAATTAATTTTTCATCGTCTTTTTTTTTTTGTATCTATATAAGTTATTATAGTTATATTAAATTATTTTAGAGAACTCTTACTATCGATATCCAAATAGGTCAGTTTTGTACATGTTGAAGCCAAAGTAATTAGAAAAGAATTGTTTACATAACTATTTTTTGAAAGTTTTAGGATTTCAAGATTAACAAATTTCGTTACTGGAAATACATCTGGATATAGGAAAGAACATAAATCTTGTTTAGTTAGCTCGAATTCTTGAAGATTTGTGCAATATTTTGCGATTGCTTCAAATATAAGACTGGTGAGAAATGTGGTCTTCTCTATAACCAACTTTTTTAAATTCTTCAGGTTTGCTAATGCCTAAATCAATAATATAAAATTATACAATCAAATGTATACATTATCTTATGTAAATATAAAATCATTGAAAAGTATATAACATATATTTGTATATATATATAAACTTACATTGATAAAACTTTGTTCATTGATACAATTACAAGAAATTAATACAAGTTCTTCTATTGTATCCGATGAAAGAAAATTTAAACATTTTCCCGATATTCTCACTTCACGAAGACTCACATACGTTAACCGTTTACACATGCGAAATAATAATGTTAAATATCTATCAATCATGTTAGGAGAAGAACACGAGTAAAATGCTAAACTAAGCTTTTTTATATTTGTACAATTCTCAGCTAATAATTCTAATCCAGTCGAAGACACTTCGATTCCACTGAAATCAACTATTTCTAAATTAGGACACAATTTGGCAATTATCAGCAAAGTACTTCGCGTTAATGCCGGATATTTATGGGGAAAATCAATCTGATTTAAAAATCTACCGCATCTCAATAATACTTCGCGTAAATCGGATGTACTAATTTTTCTATCGTTAGATGATATTCCCCACGTATGATTAGAAAGATCTAACTTTTTAACAGTATACCATGATTTTTCTGAAACCTCTCTCCAACGTTTGCATACTGAAAACAGAGTTATAATGAAATTAATTATATAAAAATATGCATACGCGGTATGTATATCATAAAATTTCGAAGTAATAATAATTAAATATTACTAGAAGAGAAAGAGAGAGAGAGATTAATTCAATATTAATTTACCTCTTTCTATGGCAATTCTATTCATAATTGGTAAATACAAAAAAATATGCATTAAACAATCGTCGTTTAATACTTCGATCGAAGCGATTGTAGAATTTTCTGCAACGTTTTGATCAGTTTCTTCAACCAAAGATATATCACGAGATTTATTAGAGTCCTTTGCCGAATTATTACTTTTAAATTGTATTTTGTCCGGTTGATGCCAAGGATCTGCTGGCATAACTTTTAAATCTCTGCTATGTAAATGAATACGTTTGTTGCTTCCAGCTTCTCTAGCTCTATAAATTAAGACCACAACAGAGTTGAAGAATATGTTATATTTGAAATATCATCAAATTTTGTATAATGTTTATCAAAAATTGTTGTCTTACCTGATTGCACCCGTAACTGTACTAAATGTAACAAACGCATAATTACTTCTATTGTTTGTCGTATTCAAGTAAACACTCTCTACTTCTCCGTATTCAGAAAACAATACATTCAAATCTTTAAACGTAGTCTGTAAAAAGTCACATTGGTATTAAATAATTTTTTAAAAAAATATAATATTTACAAATTCATTGAACCGAATTTAATTATTATTCGGACATAATAGATAAAATAAAAACAAAAGTTAAATAAATAATTAATTATTTTTAATGTTATCTTCGTATAAAAAACAATTAATTTATAAACCTAATCTTCTTTTTAAATCATAATTAAAATTTCGTGATACAATGGCATATATATTGGTTGAAAAAAACAAAAATTAGTGAAAAGATAAGATAAAATGAAATTCAAATAGGTGTTGTAGATCTCACCATGTGCTATTGTTGACATAGGTATAAACAAAAGTATAAAACGTGTGATAAAAGAGAATGTTAAACATACCCTTTGTGCTACATTGCAAACAAATAATTTCCGTATTGGTGTTCCATTTATTGTTGTTGGCAGTACACCTTCTTCGGTTATTCGATCAGCACCTTGCAGAAAAACACTTAAAGAAACTTATGCATGTAAATATATATATATACGTGTGCGTATATTTGTTTGTTTGTGTGTGTGTGTGTGTATGTTCTGTCAGAAATACAAGTATTTTGTGTCAACGTACAGAAAAAAAGTAAAAGTACATACAACACGTATACAAAGAGAAAATTTTTACCATTTTCAGTTTCTACACGAATACGTTTCAAAGTTTCGCAAAGGAATTCTATTGTGTTCATTTTGAAGAAGCTTTTAATTCACACAGTTTAACTCAAAGGACAATGATCATTTGCGACCTTGTATCGAAGAAGAATTATGGGGTAAATGACATATGAAAAAGAAAATCGTTATACCGGCCTAATACCAAAGTATTTATCTCACTCTTGTGTTTTCGAATTCAAACGTTTATTTTTTTTAAACATTACATTTCACTATCCTTAATGTTATTTAATTTTTCTCATTTACATAATTAAACATCTTTTTTCCTTAGGATTAACACTTGTTCTTATATGATTTCGTATAAATAAAACTGTGTTATCGACTGAGAGAAAATTTATTATGACTTATAGAGATGGTTACATATAACCTATAATTTAACGACATATATTATTGTTGTAACAATTGCATATAATTTTGATATAAAAACAAAGGAATACTTAAAGTGTAATAATGGGATTTCGTAATTGGCGCTATTGTATAAATTAACCAATGGACAAGTTAGCTAATAACTGAATTTTTGATTGGTTAAACATTCTATCGATTATGATGCTACCTACTTTACCATCGTTGTAATATGACAAGGTATATTTCATTTGATTATTCTTTATTTATCTATCTTAATATAATTTTTATCCACACACACGAATGCACTTATTTATTATAATAATAGATAAATTTGAACAAAATTATTGATAGATTGTTTAGATCAATTTCTATTCTGTCTAGATAATCTTTTATGATAATAGATCGTGAATATTCAAAAAAAAATTTGAAATTTTGAAATTTTGAAAAAAAAAATTTGATTTAATTATCCTAACGATCTATTTAATCATTCAAAACAGAAAACTATCATTCGTCCTTTCTTGTGCCAATTTAATTGAAGATAAAAGTCGTATTGTCTAAGGAGTTTCAGATTAAATTTAGATATCTTAAGCTGACCTTTGAGAGCATTGGAAAATTGTGAAGGAATTTGCAAGCGATAAATTGGGCCGTTAAGTGTTGCGATTGGTTTACTCGGTTTAAAGTTAACCAATCATTGAGCACTTTTCAATTCTTTCGTTAAAGAAGAGTCATTGCGCGCTTGCGCAGCTTACTGGTTTTAATATCGAACCTTTTTATGAATCGGCGCGAGATTTCAGTAACGCGCAAGACTTCATCCCGTGAGGTTCTGTTTTGAGTAATAAATAAGTAGTGAAGTAAAATAAGAATAATTCAATCAATCCTATATACATATTAAATTTTTTCTTTCCCTTTCAAAAAAATAAAACACCATTAAATTTGTGAAAAGTGTATCTAAAAAAGAAAAAAAGAAGATATATAACAATAAATCGAAAAGTGTGCACGCGCGCTTGTGTATGTGTGTGTGATCATCGTCGTTGTGCATACATTAGAACACACTCGCGGAAATGTCATTTTATTTCCGCGACAAGCCGAGGTTCGGTGAAAGATTCCGCGGAAAGTCGGGTGACAAACTTCTTCAAGAGATTCAACAACAATTGGATGAGGATAGCAAATCATTTTTCGAGCCTACAACTAATAATAAGTCGTCCAAATTTCCATTCGACCGACGTACCGATTTTCCAAAGGTATGAAAAGAATAATTAACATAGTGAGGGGGAGGGGAAGAACAACGTCTCTCTTTCATTATTTAATATACTCTTTTCGTTTTGACAAATTTCCGTTTCCAATTCAAATTGAATATTATTCTCATTTCATTATTTCTTTCCTAATATCGAATAAACAATGTTTCTTTGTTTCTTTGTCAATTTACCTTTAGTCAGTTTATTTTTCATAACACGTACGAGACACCTTTTATCGAATAATATGTTTTACATATTGTATTATTGTTTTGGAAATTTTCGAATTTTCAATGATATTCTTATTTGATTTTTTTTTTTCTATTTGAATTAATAAACTTCAGTTAATTTATTTCTTAAGTGCTTTTAATATATAATACATATATATAGTGTTAATTCATATGATTCTATATCTAATCAAATTATTATTTGTCATGTAACACGCATAAAGCGTGCCAAGTTCACTTTTTAACACTTTCGATTTGTATGTATGTGTATAATACGTTGATGGGTTGAAAAGTTTTGAGCCTAACATAGAAACAATTTTTTTATTGGTCAAACTCGTCTTTTATGTAAAAAGAAGTATATTTTTCATTAAAACTTAAAACTTTTCAATATTATCCTTGTGTATATTTGATGTCTGACATATTTTTTTTTTTTTTTTTTTTAAGATTCCGTTAGGACCGAAATTTCTTTTATTTATAGAGTGTGTCCCAATTTCTACAGAGTTTCTTCGACTATTTATTCTTGTCGCGAATCGTCTTTCTCTCTTTCTCTCTCTCTCTTTCTGTATTATTCTAAATGTACGAAAAGAAATGAGAAATTATTTAAAATTTAATACACACAAACATATATTTATATTTTATATATGATATTTAAAAAAAGAAATACGTTAAAAATAAAACTCGCGCCACCTGCGTAACTCGTCGTAATTAATACATGCTTTAAATGGAACATAATATAATAAATAAAATATTTGTTTTCTTTTTTTAACGACGAATAATATGAATAAAATATTAAAGTTTAACAATTGAAAATGAATTTTTGATTTATATATAGAACCGGAAGTACGCCAGTTGAGCACGTAAATCTCGTAACTTGTGTTCTGCATCAATGATAACTTAATTAACATAATTATTCCAGTCATGGTTAACGGTACAAATTTTCGAAGAATTTTCTTACCTTCTCTTTATCTTTCTATTTCATTATTTTCTTTCAATCATATACAGGGTTGTTCAAAAGCTTTTAAGAATATTGATAATTAATTTGAACGATACAAAACAATGACTTAATTTGTATTAAACATTTTGTTTATAATATTAATAACTAAATGATTAAAAATGTCGTTGAAATTTTTGATTCACCCTGTACTATCTCGTAAAGAAAAAGGACATCTGCTAACGTATTTTCACCCTCTTAACTTCCTACAACAAAGGAGTAGTCACTTCGTGTGGCGAATGATCAGTCAAGGATCGATCGATATCCTTTTAGTTCTTCCAACCCCTCAAGTGAGAGAGAAATTGCTATCTTCGAAGGTGTATATGTGTGGGTATGTGTATTACACAAGAACAAGAAAAGATGAAACAGATGAAATTTATTGTAAATAAGATTACAAAATGCACCGGGCGCTAGACTAAAACTTTCTAAATAGATTAAAATATTAGGTTGTAGTAGAAAAAGAGAAGTTTGATTTTTCATCACAATTCAATGAGAAAATCCGATATTTTTTTCCACCAAACCAATATAATTAAAATTAATTGATAAATATAATATCAAATCGTCTAAGAAATGTTGGTCTTATTCTGTTTGATTACAAAATGCTATTATCAGCCTCATTCGGTATTTATTTTTATTAATATTTCATTAAATTTTTGGAAATTTCTAACATCAAAATTGTTATAAAGTTTGATGGAAAGAAAATGGTATCTATATCGTAAATCTTTCTTTGTCATAAACAAACATTTTGCGAAATGCATGTAGGAAACATACAGGAACGTTTGAAACAGTTCCAATCATTTAATGACGGCCATCTTCTCTGTTTATTGTTAAATGCATTATAATGCTCGTTGAAGATAATAAATTAAGAGTATTACAAGAAACTTGAAACATACAAAATTTTTTACCTTCTTTTCTGGTATCCAATTTTAACAAACAAATTATTTTCTTATCATCAAACATTTTTTCTTTTATTCCAAGAAG
Source organism: Mischocyttarus mexicanus (assembly GCA_023678845.1). Lineage (NCBI taxonomy): Eukaryota > Metazoa > Arthropoda > Insecta > Hymenoptera > Vespidae > Mischocyttarus > Mischocyttarus mexicanus. Next base: position 6,383,969 of record JACGTP010000002.1, on the reverse strand, counting down.
ATTCATAAAATTAAGGCAATTAACCTTTATATATAAACAGTTTTGCCAATGTAATAAAAATCAGCCCTAGTTTTGGTAAAATATCATCCCTTCTATAGTGATTAGATGAAAGGCATCTGTTGGTTGGTTAAAATGAGATCAATATGATGTGTTGGGTACTCTTTGGAATTGCAACCACGAGGCTCGAAAGTACGTCGTCCACTTGCGAACATCATTTCGCTGCGTTTTCTAAAGCGGCCTGTGCCGAGTGAGGGGCCCAGAAATAAACTGTTTGTTGCCAAATGCCTGCGGGGAGATGATATGCCTCTTATTGCTCTTTCGGTGCCTAAACCTTCCAAGAGCTTACTTATCATTTCTAACGATTACTTTCTCAGAGAATATTTTTTATATATGAAATATAGAATTTTTCATTATGATAATCTTTATTTTCTTTATATATATGAATTATTATTTATATTTATATTTTATAAATACAGTTATTTTCATATTATCTCTCCCTCTCTCTTTCTCTCTCTCTCTCTAATATTAATTTAAAATAATAATATATTTATTAATATAAATTTATATCTACAGGATGAAAAGTGTAACAAATCATACCCTTTTTTCTATTTCACAAAAAATTAATACATTAATAAATAAATTTTATATCCATATATATATATATATGTATGTATATCTGTATATTTAAAATATAAAATAAAGAAGAATTTATATAACAAATTATATAAAATAATTTTATGCGCGCTTGCGCGCGTGTGCCTGTATGCATGCACATTGGTATTTTAATGGCGTATTTCGGTGACTAAAATGGTAGGTTCCATTTCACTTAGGAGGAAGTGAAGATATTCGATAAAGTTAGTGGGCAGACCCTGTTAGCAAAGAGCAGGGTTGCGTCTTTGAAGATTCTTCGGTTGCGACGAAGATGGGGGAACGTTCTCGACTCGTCGTCGTCTTCGTCTTCTTCGTCTCGGCGAAATCTCTCAAAATAGTCGCCATTGATTCTCTCTCACCATTCCACGCGTCGAGTATTTCTCACTTCGATCCAGAATAATCCATGAAATCTTCCGAGTGACATTTTGCAAACCCTCAAATATTATACTTTTCTTAAATTTATCCGAGACATAAAAAAAAGGAGAAAAACGATTACGACGAAAAAAGAAATTATTTTTAAATTCCGTTCAATGAATATGATTCGTTTCTGTTCTATCACGTTGACCAATCGTCTTTCTTTATTTTAAACGATCGAATTTATTTCGACCAATCGTGTTTCTTTATTTAAATCAACGAAATTCTTTCTACCAATCACATCCATCGAGTTTATTTAAAGTAACATTTGAATCTATCAAACAAGTCAAATAAAAGCATTATCCGATTTCGAATTTTTAAATTAATTTTATAATACTTCCGGTTAAGATAATCGTACTAAATTGTCAAGTATAGATTCTAGATTATAGGTATTAATAAGTAATGCGTCATTTTCAAACTCTTAGGTGTTACTTTGAAAAGAAAGTTTACGTGTTTGATTTATATTACGAGCATACTTATCGGGAAAACCGTTATGTCACTGATAGTGAGTGTTCAAAGATAACGTATACACACACGTAGCTTTCTATATACATATACATACATACATATATATATGTCATTATTAATATTAATATTATTATTGCAATACATTAATAGTAATATCTTAAATAATAATACGAAATATATAATATAGAAATATCATATAGCTATATATAATAATATTATATAAATAATATTTATCATATTGTCATTCTCTTCCTTTTTATTTATCTTTATTTTTGTTCATTTATGCAATTTATCAAATAGTCTTTTATTATAATTTCTTTTTACGTTGGGTGTTTCATTCTAAGGGGTCAAACATAACCGGACGTCTCGTCTCGTTGATGTTAGCCTTTTCATGTGACATCTGAGTCACTAGAATAATTGTACTGTATGGAGAGAATATCTTGAAAGTACTTTCCTTCTCCATTCTCGGAAGTGCATCACTTACTCCCCTAATGCCCCGCCCATTTCTCATTGCTGAGTATCATTCATGATAGTGACAACATTCTTTCATTCTCATCGCTTTCACTCCCCCACTTAAAATGGGTCAGTGTATCTCACACTATTATAAATAAATTCTTTTTATACATATATATATATATAATTTCGTCATAAATAAATATATAAATAAATAAATAATTTTTTCATTTTTCATTCATATCGGTTAACCGATAAAAGTCCATTATGTTTTCTGCCATTTATTTACTTATCGTTAGAAAAAATCGCATCGACTTATTGACGAAATTAATATAATTAAAAAATAATAAATATTTGATGTACGTGGATGGGTTGAAAATTTTGAGCCTTACATAGAAACGACAGAAAAAATGATAGGATTATATTCGTATGTGTATATTACATACGGATCTATTAGGTTGTCAAGTATGAAATGGAGCAAATATCAATTCAATTATGTGCATTTTTTGCTTCATTTCATACTTGACAACCTAATATACACATATTATATATGTGTTTTTTATCTATATATTTTCGATAATAATTGTATCGTTATTAATACACACAAAAGTCTTGAAATTCTTGGAAAGGGATTCATATTCTTATGCGTTTTATTCTGTATCAAGATAATGAGAGTAAAAGCAGGTGATTCTTAGCAACGGAATCATAAACGTATGCGTTGAAATTAACGAACCGGTTCAGTCGGCTATATATATATATATATATATATATATGAAACTTCTGTACATATATAATACCATCTTTTCTTTATAATTTTACATTAACTATATTATACGTGTATATATGTATAAGTGCTGTTGCACTCAAACGATGCTATCTACCAGGCCAGAAGGTCACTACAAATAATTTCCAAACGAGTCTTTATTTAATTTTATTTTTCTTCTTAATTTTTATCATACTCTTTTTTTTTTTTTCAAAAAGATTATTTAAGAAAATTTTCCACTCTTGTTATAACTTGCGTGTATAATAAATTTAACGTAAATTTAATAAAATAAAAAAAAAGTATTATATAATATACGTTATTGGAGTGAAAAGTTTTTTCGAACCTTTATTACGTAAAAGTAATTTTGTTCTCTCGGTCAAATCTAAATGTTTTATTAAAAAAAAAAAAAAAAAGGAAAGAAATGAATAAGTTTTCTTTCTTTCTTTTTTTTTTTTTATTCGAAGCTCAAAACTTTTCAACCCCGCCTACGTTTATGTATAAATATTTGAATAAGAATAATATTATCTTGCAAAATGAAAGTTAAAAAAATAAAATAAGAAAAAAAAAAGAAAAAGAGAGGAATACAGGAAAGTAAAAGCTAAATATAAGCTTACTTTTAAAAAACTATTTTTAAAAGTGTTCGTCGGAGTAGTTGTCTGCGAAACAGTTGGATCACTTATATTGAAGCAAACAACGAGTTTGCTTTCGATAATGTTTGCTTCTCTATGCAATCAGCACCAGCCATCTAATTACTTTGTCAGTATGTATTATGCATACAGTCAAGGACATCTCTTGTGCACTTTTATTTTATTTTTTTTTTTTTAACTGGTCATTATCGTCGTTAGACTAGTGTTAATAGTTAAACGTTACCATATTCTTTTCTAGTATCTTTCTTGTGTTGCATTTTATATGCGTTTTACAATATACGTGTATGTTGACAACGATCGTGTGGTTTTTATCGTTAAACGTGATGATTTTTTTCCAAAGTCACGTTTTAATTATTATTTTATAATTAAGTATTTAGAAATAAGAAAAAGAATATTTGTTCTCAAATCGTTTTTATGTATTATTTTGTTCGATATTTTTAACTATTGTTGTACATAATTAATTAGTTGATCTAACTAAACTTCTGATGATTGAGATACAATGTGCTCGTTTCTTTTTAGATCAAGTTATAGATACGTTATACTTAAATAAATCATTTAGAATCGTGCCAACAATTAAACATCCGATATACGATAAAGAAACTTTTAATAAGAGTTCTATTGCGAATTATGTATCCTATCTTTTGAAACAACCTTGTCATTTTATTATTGCTATTTATAATGAGTGTTATGATTAATTAAATTACAATTATATTATATTTTTAGATAATGTATATGTGAGCATATATATTATTATAATTAATTGTAAAGTATTTTTGAAAAAAAGTAATTATTGTCGATTTGAAATAAACAGAAGAATTGATTTTAAATGATGATAAAGATCAAACAAAATAAATACAAATTAGAGACAATAATATGTGTGAATATATTTAAAATTGAAAAATAAATTACAAAATGTCTCTAAATGATGAAGTCTTTCTATTGGTTAGCTTATTATCATTGTTACCATTAGTCAATCATCCTATAATTATTTTTCATATTATATATAAATTAATTATATACTTCTAATTGTCTGCGTGTGGGTGTAAATGAAATAATTTGATTAAAACTTTGGAAATTATTTTGATTAAATGCTGTCGGTAAAGAAGAAAGTTTTTTTTTTTTGCTAAGATAAACTCTATTTTTCTTTCTGTTTTTTTTTTTTTAAATAATATTGGAAGATAATTTATATCGAATCGGTAAGAGAAATTTTGAAGAAATTAAATATTAACAGAAACATATAACATTTACATCTTTCGAATATTTTACCTTCGTCTAATACTGACAGATGGCAACACTGTTTTGCTATTTATCGATAGTGAATATATCTATGTATTCAGAATAGATATACTTAATGCTTACAAGGGGGTGAGAGGGGGAGATGTTTCGAAAATTTTGAGTCAATTCTTTTCCAAAAATTTTTTGAGACTATAATTTAAAAATAAAATTGAATATGACTATAAAAACAAATTGTTTCTATATATATATATATATATAAATGTATTTTTATTTTTATTATTAATTTTACCCCTGCAATATATTTTTACAGTAATCTTTATTATTTTTGATTTTGTGTAGTTTACAAATTTAATAACTTTTTATTATTATTATTATCATTACTATTATTATTGTTATTGTTTTTATTATCATTAGAAATTTTGACGAAATACTACTTCAATCAATAATTGCAATTTGACTAGTCACGATTTAAAACGAACCAACACTAATCTGATCAATCCAATTAAAACTCTTCATTCGTATGATTATTTTATTCGGATTAGGTAAACCATGAAATTCTAATTAATTAGTAATTATTTTCAACGCTATTTTAAATGAGTCATAGAATTTGTAGACATTATTATAATGTTCGATATTTAAAACATGCATAAATATTAGTCATTTCTAAATAATTCTGTGTCAAGATAATTTCAGTCTGATAAGCTAAATTCGATTTTCTTAACAAAGGTCTCAGCATAGTGCACGATCCCATTTTCTTAATTGACTTTCAAGGTTAGTGAGTTAATTACTAGAAGTTAACCTAATCAATGGCACGTTCTAGTTACTCAACATGATCAACAAAAGGGTGGGCAGGAAGTAGGTGGTATCGATCGAAAAATTCATATTAAATTTTTCTAAACGATTGTTTACGATTTTAAAAAATGTAATAGTATCGTACAAACTGGAGCACTAGTTCTTAGATAATTTTAAATATTAATCAATATTTTTTGAGACCTTTTAAGACTATAACAAATTTATGAATAGTATTGGCTAACTTGATAAATCTGTTTCTACATTATTAAATTACAATCTAGCTTGTAAAATTAGAATGCTAATAATAATGTTTATAAAATTTCATAAAATTTTGTAAATGAGTAAATAATTTAAACAAAAATAAAATATCTAATAACGTTTTATCCAACTTCTACTAATCGTACAAGAATATACATATCCTTTTGTACGTTGACACCATTTTAACTTTCACGTGAAGATGCCAGTAAGATTGGCAGTTGCTTACTTCCGTGTCGATAAAAACGACGACGACGAGATGAGTCGCCCGGTGAAACTCTCTCGAATCACTTTAGTCAATCTCAAAGTTTTTGCATTTGAGTAACAATCTTATCGGTCTTGTCATTCTCAACTAATTTTCCGTTTTCACGATTCAATTTCATATCAAATCTTATGTTAATTACTTAACTTTTATACTCTTTTGTGGTTTCTTATTACGAATAAATAACTTTTTTTTCTTAACATTTTTTATCGATTAAATATAACGCAATAAAAACGATATGAAGAAATTTATGAAAAAATATTTTTTAAATTTAAGGCTAACTTTGAAATTTGAGATTGTTTTTCAATACATATGTTTACGTAGTCATGCATCCAGTAAATAATACGATATTCATTCCTGGAATCTCACAAAGTCTTTTGAATGCCAGTTCATCGATGCATTTGTTACTTGATCTATTACATAATCTCTATCACGTTGTAGGAGATACCTCATGTTGTGTCACCTTCATACGATCTATTCATGCATACGCACAAATATACACACATACGCAGCATATCACGTATCACATACATGCTTGTTGCATATAGATAAAAAATACTATGAATGTGGTGAATACACGTAAGAGAGGATGATAATTGTCTTATCTAACTTTTGTTTATATTATCTTATTTGTCATTTATAACAATTACGAGACACATTATTTATTTTAGTTTAATCAATTTTTCTTCTAACTCTGTATTATATATTTTAGATTAAATAAATACTTCAGACTTCTCGTCGCCATGATGGATTTTAGAAAATTTCGCTCAACAATTATCGAGAGGAAAGTTTCTAAATTGTTTCAAAAATTAATTGAAAAAATTATTTAGAAACTTTTGGTCTACATTTGATATTGTTTATACGATTGATGATATTTTATGTAATAATACATACGTAAAAGATCGTCTTGTCTTTTGGTGTTGAAGTTCTCTTACCAGAATTGTTTTTACATTTCAATTCATTAGAAATCACAATTTGATATTACGTGGAAGTCATCAGTAAAGTCAAGCTAAGTGTATTAGATTATGAAACCTTGTTCCAAGTGCACTTGGCCTACGTCCAATCATCGTGCTCTGTCTAAAAACACCTTGTTGCACCCTCGAAGGCACGGTAGTTGTGAAAATACATATATTCGTGGATATATATTTACGTATGTCATGATACATGGTCATTTTCAGATAAATATGTAACGACGGAAGATCATCGTTGGTCTAATAGGATTGGTTAATAAAAGTCAAGTTCGATTTGAATTACGTTCATTCAGAAGAAAGGATAAAGATAAAGAAAGAAAGAAAGATAGATAGATATGTGATTGGTTAATACAATTTATTAGAACAAATCGTAGCGTTACGTTTATCATACTCTCAATAGAAATCATTTTCCACTAAAAGATAATGGTGAACGGTTAATCTCCATTTTGGTATTCATGATAAGCCCAAGGAGTTTGGCAAACAACCAAATTCTGGATGCTGACTAATGTTTCGCGATGGTGATTCTGAAAGTATATTGTCGAGAAAGAATAAAGAAAGTTTATAGAGAGGAATAATCACAAATTGAGACCATTGTCTTAGAATAGAAATAGATAATGATTAATTGATCATTTAGAGGATGAATGTAATGGTTTAATTATAACTTCAATGTGATACCAATTTTAGAATATTTTCTTTTTTATTCTTAGACTTATTGATTCATTCCATTTCTCGTTTATATGAACTCAAATATTCTAATTATAACCCATAATTTGTTTATTTATAACCTCAATGTGATATTAAGTTGCTTTTCTCTCTCTCTCTCTCTCTCTTACGTTTTTAAATTTTTTCTTTTTATTTTGCTAATAACAATTTTTTACCTCGCGATTTCGAATTGAACAAAAGAAAAGAAGCTATGGTAAAAAGAGAATAAATGATATTGTTTTTTTTTTGTTTAAATAAATCTTTATTTTATATTCGAAGCAAGGAAGTTCGTTTTTTCTCGAAAAACTGTCGAACGTACACCAAAAAACCAAGTCGACCATGTAGCTTACGTCTTGTCATTCGAAGGTCCAAACTCGAAGGGAATATTTGTTTGCTATAAAAGGCGCCGGATACGTTCAGAGAGAATATACAACCTTGCAAGAGTCGTCGATAATAAAAATAAATAAAAGCAGAGCGTTGCAGTAGCCTCGAATAATACAGGTAGGGCGGCAGTGAATCACCTATGGAATGTACCAGTATTTTCACGATCGCTAAGGTAGTAATTTCAGAATGTAAATCAATAAATGCATCTACATGAACATCTATACATATACATACATATATATCTGTCATAATTTTGTGGAATTATCACGGTATCCATGATAACATTTTTTTAAATATTTAAAACAATTATCAAAATATTAAATATCTAAAAAAATAAAATAATATATTTATTATATAATAAACCATTTGTACAAAATTATATATACGTTAATAATAAAAAAAAAGATAAATAAAGAATGAAACAGATATTATAACAAGTCAATGTGTGATCGATTAAATCAAATTAACAGATAGTGAAAATTAAATACAAAAATATTAATATAATATCAAGTTTAAATAATATATTAAAATCTCTACGTAAAAGCGTCGATAAAGAAGCATTTGGAAACAATAAGGAACGTGCGGCACGTGCCTTGGCGTTTGGATGTAAATTCGAGCGTGGGGTACAACACACTATTCTCATACAATACGTTGAAGGATATGAGAAAAATCTAACATAAGGAAGGTTCTATCGTTCTCTGGTAATTTCGATCGGGCGTCTCCGAGAACATTCGGGAATAGTCGGCGCTAGTGTAGACTGGGTCACGTGACCAACTAGCTACCGTCCCACGCGAGAAATATATTTAAGTCGATGATACTCGAAACGCGACTGACAGTTTCACTATCGAATCGAACGACGTCGGTTCGTAAGAGAAAAATCTAGAAATTTTAAACGCGCGTGTAAAAGGATATTATAATTTCATATAATATATATGTATGTAATATATAACCGGCACGTACATATATAAATTAATATATTTCTAGTACGAATATATGCATTTTTATAAACGTATATATAAAATTTTTTTTCTTTTTTATATCAATTTCAAATATAATAAATCATAAATAAAGGTGAAGTGTATCTTTGAAAGTGTTGAAAAGAGAAAGGGACGAATTTGAGGATAGAGAAAAAAAGGAAGATTAAAAAATATCAAACGAGGATAAAGGGAAAGAGAAAGAGGAAAAATTTGAAAAAGAAAGAGAAAGAGAGAAAGAGAGAAAGTGAGAAAGTGTGAACTAAAGAAGAAATTGAAAAAAAGAGAGTGGAAGGAAAGCTACTTCGGGTAAATTCAGAAAAGATCCTTGCACGAGAGTGCGATTTTTTCGTTTACGCTCGCCTTGTTAGTTTAATAACGCCACACGCAAAAAAAAAGCCGTTTACTTCTATTTAGTGAGCTTATTTTTTTCTTTTGTGTTTCATTAAAAAAAAAAAAAACAATCAAAGAAAAATTATATATATAGAGAGAAAAAAAAAAGCCAGGATCATAGGAAGCAGAGAAAGAGACGGTGATTTTAACCTCTTTCTCTCCTCCCACCCCACTGTTATATTTCCTGCTCTGTATAATACGAGGAAGAACGATCTAGAAAATCTCACAACTATCTAAAAGAGTGAGAGAGAGAAAGAGGACGAAATCGATAATAAAAAAAAAATATATATATATATTTTAAGAAATGGACTCGCCCGTCATCGTGGATTCAGCATCCAAATTCGGACAAGGGATCCCTGTAAGTTTCTGATACTCCTTTTTTTCTCTCCTTCCTCTCCGCCCCCCACCCTACCTCACCCACCCTACGCAATTCAAATACAATGGTGATGATGATGATGATGGTATGACGATGACACGAAAAAAGATGAGGATACGTATGTATTAGGTTGTCAAGTATGAAATGGAGCAAAANTTTTGCTCCATTTCATACTTGACAACCTAATATATATATATATAGTTCGTAGGTAGATAACTAGGTGTATATGTATAGATATATTTGATATGTAAATATATATATGTTCGTGTTTTCGCAGTAGAGTAGTCCCCTTTCGAACGATTACATCATGGTTTTACGTCCGACCTTAACCCTCTCGCGTGTCTACTTCATATTACATTCTCGTAACATATTTCTCTTTGCTCTATCGATTCTATTATATTAGGGATGGGATTGTTTTTTAAATATGGTTCATGCACACAAAAATTTTGATCAAAAATAAAATGAACTGAGATGATTTATATATATATATATATATATATATATATATATATATATATATATATAAATTAACTAATTTATTTATTTATTTATTTTATTTTTTTTCCATTAATATTTCTATATTTTGACATATTTACTTTTTTCGAGTTAATATTTACGATTAATTTTGGTTACCTCTGTTGGAGCCCCACTTATCGAGCGAGTTGTTATCATGCGAGTAAGGTACTGAGTAGGTGTAGTAAGTCGTTGAAAATGTCACAATGCATATACATTTTCACATGTTACGTCGCATTATTTCGATTAAATAGTTTCTCTGGTTGTGGTTTAGAGATTAGACGAAAGTTTCTTAGAAAGAGTTAAGCATCGGTATTATTAATTTTTAATGTTGAAAACCTGTAATCTTTTTGATTATTCATTTGAGTGACCTATTTTTTATTTTAGAAGAAGTGTGCGGGCTCAGTCGTTCAAAGTAAGAAAGAAACTTTATCTTTTTCTATAAAAATATTTTAATTTGTTATTTATTGCGTTAAATATTTTTTATCATGGTTTTTCAGTCATTTATTTCTATAACTTTAATTTTTATGTGATTTTCAATTTTAGATTATTATATTTCATAAAGTAACATATATATATATAAATTGCAACGTATATATGTATGTATATTTTAAAAGCCGACCTTCTTTTTCGTGTTTTCTCTTCTTGGATCGCACGAATGTTAGAAATAGAATTTGCGTTTAATGACGTATTTTTCGTAGCTTTCGAAAGAGAGACGTCTCTTTCCGATTCCACGCTGAATTTTATTTCGATTCATATTTTCTTTTCATTTTTCTTTCTTTTTTTTTTTGTCGATTGGTATGCATATTTCGGTATGATCGCGTACGTCATCGATACAAAAATACGAACTAAAGGAGAATTAAAAAAAAAAATAAAATATAATCATTGTAGGAGATAAACAAGATAGGTTATAAGTCTATACACCATACTATTATACAATATATTTATGTATTGGTTTTGTATTTTCGGCCGATAAGGTTACGCGATATTATCGTCGAGATAATAATTTACTTCAATTAGTAATTAAAAAGAGACAAAAGATATGATTTAAACATTTTTACGTAAGATTTTATGAAATTTTTCTACCTTGATGCAACTCTCTAAATGAAAACCGGTAATTGCAAGATGGCGTTGGTAAGATAAAAATAATATTTTATTAAATTCAAATTATGGAGTTTTAATATTAACAAATTATATTCGAATTCTTAACATGTTCTAATTTCTTGTTGCATTATCAAAAAATAGTATGTTCGATAAATAAATATATTACAATTGAAACTTTTCTTTGAAATGATAACGCTGTGATACCAAAATGGCGGCGGTCCGAGTAAGCCTTAACGAACATTTTTAACTTCATAATTAAAATTAAAATTACGTATAGCGGTTAAAAGAAATTCATACTAACCAAATGTATAAATATATTGCTCAGTATTATCCTAAATTTGTTTAGAAAATAATTAAATGGAATAAAATTCGGAATTAGTTAGTGAATAATGAAGGCAAAATCGGCAACGTTTCTTTCAACCACTAATGTCGTGTCTCTCTTCCTCCAAAAACAGTGATGCGCCGATGCTAATAATAAACCTCGGAAAGAAAGAAAGAGTGAGAGAGAAAGAGAATCGTTTCTTAAAGAAAGAGAGAAAGAGAAAGAGAGAGAGAGAAAGAGCCGACTAACTCTGCCGGTCCAATCGAGGTCACAATAGCACCTTCGTGTATTATGCGTGTGTGCGTGTGTGTTTCTTCTCCCTCTCGCAAAAGGAGGTGCTAGAAACATTTAGACTATCGCGCTATGTTTCCTTCCTTTGAACAGTCTTCTTCTATTTGGTTCGATCGATTTCTTCTTCTCGTGCATCGTCGATCGATGCCAGGATTATTCGTACAAGTGCCGTAAGTGGGATAAAATATTATTCTTATTCCTCTGCTTTACCAAATTATCATCCTTTACTTAGGCAACCTTTTTTTTGCACGAAATTGGCTGGCTTTAAATTAAAAAAAAAATTAAAAATAAATAATTCAAAACAAAAAGGAGTCTACTAAAAAGTAACCTCAATTCTATTTTAAATTAAAATTTAAAAAAATAAAGGGGAGTATATTTTAGATATATTTTTTCTAAAAAAAAAAAGATATGGTTTAGAATAAAAATAATATTTTGTTATTACAACTTTACGATAAACTAATAAATGTATAAATTTTGTTCTTGTTTTTTTTCTTTTTTTTTTTTAAATAGAAATTACTCATCAAAACTAGCGCAGAGTTGTGAGACAAGTAAATTCGAAGAAATAAAAAGAAATAATAATTATTATCTTGTATATTTTAATACGTTGTCATTTTTGCGTTAGGTCGCGTCATCTGTCGAGTATACGAGTGATCCATATAAGGGAAAATGTTACAGATGACAATACTAACTAACACAGCTTAAGAATTAGCAGAAACAAAAAGCTAATCTCTTTAGCGTCTATATTTCTTATTTTTTATTCGCTTTTCGTATAGTTTCCTATAACGTTTCTCGGAATTAATTGAACAGTAGCACATACAGTTTAAACAGATACATACACATAGAGGATATAAAACTCACACACTCATATAATATTTACACCTGTGTTATATTACTACATCATCATCAATATCAACAGTAAAATAACGTAAATGATAAGATGATATTTTTGCTCGTGATCTAATCGACTGTCCCTTTTATTTTTCGCATTAAAAAAGAAAGAGAAAAATAAAAAAAAGATGAAGAAACCGGTTTTGTGATAAACACTTTTTCAAGAGACAAAACACACAGATCACTGTTGTTGCTACGCTAGAACATAATTAACATATAGAATAGTAATAGTAATAGACAATACACTACCATAAAACGAGCTAAAAGTTATTGGATAATTTGATAAATTTATTATTATTTTTTTGCTCTTCATTATTTGTTAACACTGCAGTATTAGGCTTGTAGTTTGGCGACATTAACAAATAATTACTTTTGTAACTCTAAAAAGAATATTAATTGATTTTAAAAATTACTTAAGAACACTTTCGTCCTACTCTTTCTAATAATATTTTGAACAATAATCAATGGATTACGAGACATAATGTAATAGTCGATTGTTTTTCTTTCTCTTTTCTAACTGTGCTTTTAAAATGGAAGGAAAAGAGGTGTAACGGACAGGCCGCACCACGTGGGCGGTTATATGCCGGCCGGAAACTGTTTGAGAAAACGAAAAGTAGAATTGTGTGGTGTCTGTTTCCCTTCGTAAAGAAATTAATGTTGCTGCAAATCGTGACGAATAGAGTTTATAAATGAATAGGTTAAAATAGTACATATATATATATATAAAGTATCGATATTAATAAAGAGAAACAAATTACAAAAGACTTAAAAATTAAAGAAATTAAATGACAAGAAGTATCACAATCGGTGCTTCTTTCGATTTGACATTTAACGCGTTTTGTGGCAACATGGCAAATTTATGCGAATGGTTGAAGGGGTAAGAGGGAAAGAGAGAGAGAGAACAGTTGGCAACGTTGCACCAAAAATAGGGAAGTACGATTATTGAGAGTAAAGATGCGTTATGTTTCTCTTTCTTTATATCATTCCTGCATCTCCCTTTCTTCCCTTTTCCATGGTTATTTTATAATTTTTGTTTCTTTTAAATTGTATTTTTACTTTTTTTTTTTTTGAGCAAAACAGTACGTAAAGTGACAGTAAGAAACAAACAAATAATTATGGAAGTATTTTTAATTATATTGTTTATTTTTGTTTAAGTTATTATTCTTGAAAATATCAGATCAATCGTATATTTTTTGAAGTATCTTTTAATACTGCTTAGTCGTTGCTGAGTAGCCATTTTTGTAGCGGCCATTTTGAAATACAGTGAACATAACCCCTTTGCTTCCTTCTTATTAGAATATTAGATGTAACAATTAAATTCGATACCTTTCTAACAAATTTAATATTTTTTTATTTGTAAAGTAATTATACATCTGGTTAATTTTCTAAATAGTCTCCATTATTTTTGATTACTTTGTCCATTTTGTTTTAAGCAACTGTCGAATATCTTCACGAAAAAAAAATATGGCGACTTTGATGCAATGAATTTAATATCAAAAGACATCGGAATTAACTGCTGTATTTAAAAATCTGAATATGTATTTATATTTAATACAGTTGGCATAGAAAATAAAAAATAAAATCGGAACTTAATAGAGAGAAGTCATGTTTGAATTCTTTGCATAACGCAATGTTATATAATGATCGTAATTACAAGAGAACCAACGTCATGCATCCGTTCGAAATTATTCGAACGGATAGATAGACGATAAATTTTTTGATCAATTACTATCATTATATCGTAGAAAATTCTTCTGAATATTATCAATATATTTAATCATTCTTCAAAGAGTGATTTTTAAGTAAATCAAATTGTTCCTAGAAATTGTGAATAAGCTTAGGAGGAAAGAAAAAAAAAAAAGATTTTTCTTTCTTATTTCTCGAGGTTAAATCAAATTGTTGTTCAAGGACAGCCACTTAGTTTTCTAGTTAGAATAATCATTATGCCAAAAGAGCGATGACATTCACCCAGTTTTACGTGTTTACGTGTTTACGTGACGAGACTAATTTTTTCTTTGCCTTATTTCCAATTTTTCGTTTTTCTTTCTCTCTCTCTCTCTTCTTTGTAATTTAATTTTTGTATATTTCGGTTTTTTATTCAAGAAATGTAAATGTGTAAACGTAATAAAACAAGAAAAACTGTCAACATCGAGTTAAACGATAAATTCTGATTAATCTCGAATATGTTTTATTTTTTTTTTCTTTTATATTATGTTCAATGTCCAGTCGAAGACGCGAGTATTATCGTATATAAGTGGTTATTGCATTCTTCCTACACACGTTTTTAGTGACGTCATTATAGTATAGACAAACAGTTCGACAGAAGTCACAGTGAAATCATTTAGTCGCTTATAAGGCAAGGAATGCGAGTATATTATTGCTGATTCTGGATGCAAGCTAAACATTTACTCGTTTGCATAATCGATACTACTTCGACCTACTAATTTTGTTTACCCCTAACACCATTTACTACTTCCGATTTTATTTCAAAATCTATTTAAACAAATATCCAGATATTTGGTTAAGATAAAAAAGAAAATAATTGAATTTTTAAATAAGTTTATTTTGAAATATTTTTTCTATCAATTTATTTTAATTCTGTTTCAAGTTAGAAGGATAAAAATGTACAGGGAGAAAAAGAATAAAAAATTTTATAAACGTGGACGTAATACTTCACGATCGAAAATATTTTACGATTAAACTCCACAATTTTCCCGAGACCTTCGGTTAATTTCGAAATTAGATAAATTCCACGAGATTTTCGTCGACACGGATCATATAAAAGCTTCGATGTTATATTTAGTGTTGAGTCACACGCGGTATATTACCAGTTGAAAATTGCATACCTCCTCCTCCTCCTTCTCCTCCTCCTCCTCCTAATATACAATTAATTTTCATCATTTTTCTTGTTAATTCATCGATGATTCAATGAAAAATAAAAACACAAAGTTTCGACAAGTTGGCAAGATTGGGCTTATAACTTTGATTCATTAGTGCTCTTATTTCCTCGATTACGTTTTAATAAAACTAATGAGGTTTACAATTACAGCTCATATTTTTATATATAACATAGGTATCGTGTCATATTAAAAGATTGTAACAGCACTGCTTGATAGGACACGTGCATAATTATGCATTTTTTTCTTATTTAAAGTTTAACCAAATTATATGCACGTATTTATCTTATAGAGGGAATTCTAAGTTTACAGGACAATAATATTTCACAATTTCGAAGAAAACGAAATGAGAAATTTCGCATGTATTCTTAAATATCAGTTCATTTAAGATAGAAAAAAATCTACATAGGGTGAATTGAAATGTTTTAAATTTACCACGAGAAAAAGAGGTAAAAAATCTTGAACCTAATACACGAAAAGAGGTTTAAAAGTTCTGAGCTTAACACACTAAGGTAGGTTGAAATGTTTTGAGTTTTGTGGTATTCTTATATAAACCGAACTGATATTTAAGAATGCAACTGTGTAGAATTTACAAAAAATCGTTGTCCTGTCAATTTGGGCTTTATCCCTTGTTAGTTCGATCGTGTTGCGAATCGTGTGTAGTTTAACAAATGAAATTTAACAAGTCAATTTGTTGAAATGTATTTAAATATAATACTTGTTCTTGAAAAAAATTGTGATATTAATAAGTGTATGGCTTTGGATAATGTTCCAGGGTTTCCCGTTCGACGACGACGACGATTTTGGTCGACGTACCGATATACGAGCACATTTGGACGACCTAGCAGCACGTCATCCAGAGTTTGCGGATCATCTTATAGGACCGCCTTGGGGAGACATACCATTCCGAGGATCTACGTATAATAATCAACGTCGAGGTTCAGGGAACGGTGGTAGCAGTAGTTATCCAAATTATCCAGACGAGGATACCAGAAGCCAAGCTAGTGGGAGTAGTGCTACTAGCGCTGCGAGTGGTGCAAGTGGCGTGAGTTCTCACGGTGAGCCAGAGTCGTCCTCATCGTCATCTAATCGTTCGAAAAATCAACAATACAAACAACCGCATAGGGAAGAAAGAAGAAATCCTATTCCGCAATACGGTTTACGTAATACCGTTGACATAGGCCAACATCATCGTGACAATATGGAGAATTCCGAGAAGGATTCTCGTGGACAACGTTCGATGTCAGCGCCACCAGAAAACAGACAACAAACGAATTTACAAGAGCAAGATAAATCTCAACAGCAGCCAGGACAACGTTTCGTTTCTAGAGTCGACATAATACCGCAACATAATCAGCCGCAATCTTCTCCTTCTCCGCAACAATCTTCCCCTCCTCCACCGCCACCTCCAACTCAGCAATCACAAGGCAACGTTAGGCATATACCAATATTTGTAGAGGGTCGTGACGAGCCAGTTATCTCGAAGAACATCGATTCGCCTTTCCAAAGACAACAATCGCCACCGCAATTTCACAATTCATCACATTTCACAAAACCGTCGTCTTTCTCAAATTTAGGTTTCGGATCTAGACAATGGCGACCACATTTCCAAGAATCATTTTATAATCCAAATTCGTCTTTTGATCATTCGCCGACTCGTCGTACTCAGCAAGCACCGAATTATCAACAACCTAAACCACAACAATATGCTGAGAAACAAAGAAACGAACAACAGCCCCCAAGACATCATCAATACGAGTCTCAACCCCAAGAACATCATCAGCCTCGACAAAGAGCGCGTCAACAACAGGAACCAAAGTCACATCCCCAGCAACAGACAGGAACAGCACCCGGTCAACAAGCTCAACAACAAGAAGCACCTAAACATGTACCAAAACAAACACTACCTAAGGATCCACTTGAGAAAGTAGCTTCGGTACAAAATGAAGTTGATTCTCTAGCTGAACAAGTTAAACAGTATACTGGAAATTCTCGCCAGGATAAACAATACATGTTCTTGGACGAGATGCTGACAAGAGAATTGATTAAACTGGATGATATAGAAACAGAAGGACGAGAGAATGTTCGTCAGGCACGTAAAAATGCAATAAGAACTATACAAGAGACGATAAGTCTATTGGAATCTAAAGCATCTTTATCTGGACAAGAACAACCCCAGGAAGACTTGCAATCTATGCAGGTTGAACAATATAAAGAACAGGAGAAAGAAAATCAACCATCGAACGAATCTATGGATGTTGATCAAAACAACGAACAGAATTTACAATCAAACGAAGCAATCCCATTGCCTCCTGGACCTTCCTCGCCAAAAGTTACTACTGAAAGTAATGAAACAACAGTTGCAGTAGCTCAAATAGAACCACAAAACGTATCAACTGAAAATCAGCAAATGGAACAAGAACAAGAAGTTCTTCCACCTGCCGAAAATAAGGAAGAAAATGCACAACAACAACAACAAGACGACGTCGCAGTGGTCGTTGAAAAACCATTGAACGAAAACACGAATAACATCACCGAAGTGACGATGCAAATCGATTCCTCGACGCCAATGGAAGTGCAAGGGAAAGTAATAGAAAATATTGCCGAAGAGGGGAAGGATAATAAAGACGAAAATCAAAACTTATCAAAAGAAATCAAAACGGAGGACAGTGTTGAGCAAAAATCCACGGAAGAACAGAAACAAATTTCGGACAGTCAAGAAAAGATCAAAGGAACGAGTAAGTCACCTTTATCACCGAAAATTGTCAAAAAGGCTAAGAAACAAGCTGCACCGATCTCAGAAAAAGCGATACCTTTACCACCTCCTCAAAGTATGGAAACTAATGCCAAGTAAAGAGAAATAAAGAAATATGTGGAACCCAACATGATTATTTGTAAATCGTATTTTGTTCGTTGTCCATCGAATGGCAGCGCTTCGATTATTTGTTTGAACATACACCCTGTAAACCGTTCTTAAGTACAAGAAAAGAAACATCTTTGCGACTCTCCGCCATCTTGGGTTTTTCTTTCTTTTTTTTTTTGTTTAATAACAAGAGTTTGATTTAAGGGGTGGGACTGATCGTCGTGAATCTGCTGATAACGACAGATACACGTATATCGCGTTTTAACACGTTGATATAATTTTTTTTCTCGTTTATTTTTACTCTCATTGTCCTTCGATAAACAAATTAATAATAATAATAATGATCTTCCAAATAGGGTTCTTTTTTGTTCTTAAAATTAAATTTTCTTCTGCGCAATGATGCATAATGTGTTTTTCGAAGGACTTGACTTATCTCTATCAGTGTGTATACATACACACACACACACATATATATATATATATGTCCGAAATATCAGAAAAGTATTATTTGATTTCTATTTCTGATATATTTTTTCTCCTTTATGTTTTTTTTTATTTTTTTTTTTTAAAAAAAACTCTTATCGCATAAGCGTGCGTATGTGTATAAGGTTGATACATTAAAAATCGGTATACTTGAAATGGGTAAACCATCCATAAACTAATTTACAATGCATATATTGTATTACAGTGAAAAAAAAAAATAAGAAGAATATATTTTTGTGTTTCAACATTTGCAAGTATTCATTTTCTTTTCTTTTTTTTTTTGGTAAATAATAATTGAGTAATATTTGTTTTAAAACATTAATAAAACGGGTATTTTCCTACAATTCCATTCAATCGCAATGTGACTTATTGTCAGTTATTTTACAAGAAGAAAAAAAACTGTCTATTGATTACGACGATGAGATGGGTGGGTGCCTTGTCAAGTATCGTTAAACTTATTTAGAAAAAGAAAAAAGAAGAAGTAATTTACCTCTAATATACTTTTTCTATTTATATTATTTACCGAGTTAGGTAAAATAATATATACATTACGTATACATACATACATATGCGTGAATTCGTTTTCGAAGAAGATTATTTCAATTTGAAATTGAAGAAAAATAAAATTACGGGAAATTAATGAAAATCAAAATGGCGTTTTTGTTTTGGTTACGATAATAACAGTCCATGATTTTTAAGAAGAGATGATATTCACGAATTTATTAGAAAATAAATAAAAATAAATAAATCAGTCAATCAATCGATCAATCATTCATCGAGACAAATTTATAAGAATACGTATGCGAAACATAATAGTAATAATAATAATAATAATTAATAAATAATAAAAAACAAAATATATGAAAATAACGCCCACGTCAGAGAACCCCGATACGCTTTAGTATTACGACACGCACATTGTAAAGTATATAAAGTATATTAACTATATATATATATATATATATTAATTAATGTTATTATTTATAATTTATTGTGCATGACTGCGTTGCATTGAGAGAGTGAGAGTGAGAGTGAGAGTGAGAGAGAGAGGGAGGGAGAAAGTGAGAAAGAGTTTTAAAATAATTTTCAAGCCCGATCGTTCCTGCGGCTTGCTTTCTGTGTGTGTGTCACCGATTGTAACAGAGTGTGCGAATACGAAACATGTACATACATGCTATATATGAAAAGAGAATGTATATGTGTGTTCGTCAAGAAACTGTGCATCTTTTTCGTCATCGTCGTCGTCCGATGTAAAACTAATCAAAATTAAACTATTCATATTTAAATTGATGAATGACGATAAGAATTTTTAAACAGGGAAAGAAAAAAAATCAAAATAAACCAACATTTAATGAAGATAAAAAAAATCGGACGAGGGATGATGGTACGCACGGTTTTTTATGGTTCCTTGTTCATGGTGATACTCGATTCTGTTTTTTTTTTCTCTCTTTTTTTTGTTTTTATTTTTATTTTCTATTTTCTATTCTTTTCTTCTTTCTTTGTCTGTACGACGTTTAAGTTAACTCGTAGATATCGTGTCTTTTAGCCAGAGATTTTGTATTTTTTCTGAGAAAACGTGTGCAAGACTGAGATGAATGAATGCATCGAGGAGAACTTGCGAGAAAGATATATATGTGTCGAAAAGAATGTTGTATTGAAAAAAAATATATAAAAAAAAAAAAAAAAAAAAAGTATAATTATAATATTAATATTAATAATATTAATAATATTAATAATAATATTAATAATAATAATAATAATAATTATAACAATAATAATAACAATAATAATAATAATAATACAAAATTGGTGAAACGTTGTAATGATTTGACGAGTAAACGAAATTCAATGAAAATAAGAAACATTGTCTTGATTTGTAACTGATAATCATATTCTTGTCGTTTTTAACAAATTTCTAAAAATAATGAATCCCAGTAAACACATACAATGAAGTAAGTATAATACAATAGAATAAATAAAGTTTTGCTATTTTTCTCTTTACAATGCAATAAAATTGTATAAAAAGTACAAAATGACGTAATGGAGACGAGAGAAAGAGATAAAGTTAATATAAATGTTGGACACAGAAAATGTTAGTAAAAATTGTAAGCTAATACCAGTCTATCGAATATAAAAATAGAAGTTATGAGAAGGGAGAGGGGGGAAAGGTTAAATGCCAAGTGTGCCAAAAGTTCAATCTTAAGTCGGATCAACTATTTTTTTCCCCTATCAAAATTTTTCAAAAGTTTAGATTATTGTTAGAGATTTTTCTTCCCCCTTTCTCTCTCTCTCTCTCTCTCTCTCTTTTTGTTTTATCTATTTATTTATTTATGTAGATAAAAAGTAATTTTTAATTTAGAAAATCGAAAATTTTGTTGAACGTGTTAACATATATATATCATTTTAATTAGTTTATCGGTTAATATGTTCTTTTCGTATTATACAAAATTAGTTTCTGATTTGATGATTGTTCGATTGGTCATTTCTTGCTGCAGCAACTCATTGTCGAAGAAATATGAAAACGCCAACGACCTACGAATAACAACATCCGGCACGTGCAAAAGTATCGTTCACTGCCAAAATTCCTTAGAATTGTTTTATTATGGCCTCATCCACGTTCGGGGAAGTCCCAGTGAGCAATCTAGAATCACAAAGGAAAATTTTTTTATTACTCCTATTCCCTCCCTCTGAACGAATTAATGAATTTATTTTGAGTATGTGTATGTACATGTAAAAATATATACATATGTATATATATATATTTATATATTACTTGTGTGTTAAAATGCTTCAGCCAAGCTATTTGCTACGCTCGTTTCAGTTTTACAAAAATAGTCTGAAAAATGCTGTAAATTCAAGCTCTAAAATATTCAATACACAGCAAAGTTGTAGATCGTACGTTTTAAGAGTTGCCAACGAGTTTCGTTCAGTGACAATTTAAAAAAAAAAAATTGTTTTTTGTTCAATAAAGAAGTGAAAGATGTTTTTCTTATTATATATTCGATTTATAGTCTTTAAACAAAAAGGTTTTCTTAATTTTTCCAAAAGATTTAAGTATATTTCTTACCAAGTACGAAATTTTCAAGATGGCAGCCTTCATTCTGAATATTCGTATTTATTCCATATCCATACATTTTATTAAAATGTGAAAAGTAGAAATATTAGTATATATGTTAAAATATATTGATTATACTAATTTATTTTTAATAATAACAGATATAATATCATTTAAATGTGAAGAATATAGAATTAATTAAAAATTAATCTTGAAATATTTTGTATGTATATTTACAATCGTGTATCTGTTGTCTGATAATTTAGAATATTTAGTAAATGCATTTAGTGATTAGAACATTTAGAAGAATAGTACGCAGAAATGTATCTATTTTTAATTGAAATGTCGGCTATATTTATAATTGCATAAAAATAAATCTAACGGTAATGAGCGATTTAAAACGCATATTTTAATTCGCATAATCAATATAAATATATAATTTTCATTTGCCATTCAGAGATCTAATCTTATCAATCTCAATTTAATATTGTTGAAGAGGATAATATTTCAAGAAGAAAAAAAAGATAATTTGGTAAAATAAAAAAGAAATTAAAGAGTTATAAATATATTTGCAACAATTTGAACAAATTATTTTCCAAAGCCGATTCGAATCGTCTTAACATTCGAAAGATTTGGCATGGGCTAAGCGAAACGACAGACCTAAAAATAGTAAGCAGTGCTTAGACTGTTAGAAGTAAATGTTTTTGCGTCGCGACGCCCGTACTCAAACGCCGTGTCTTTTATTTCTTTTTCTTTCTCTTCCTTTGGGGAATCCCATGATTTCCGATTAAACATGTCGTATATTATCAAGTATATTCAACGATTACTGAAGTTTTCACAGCTTCTTAGAAACAATGAGATTTATCTTTTCGGTAGGTTTAATTTGTCAAAAATAAACTCTGATCACACATCGCAATTGTAAATGAGATTGATTAAATACGAAAATGATCATAGTTTAAAGATGTATAAATTTATGGTCATCATTTGTTTTTTGTAATCAAATAAATTAAATAATTAATGGGATTAGTTTTGTAGAAAAAAAAAACTAATAATAATTTATATTTGTATGTATCTCACTTGATAAAATTTTAATAATAATATTAAAATTTTAAAGAAAACTATCGTATATTTTGTTCGATAACATTGTACCAAAAAAAAAATATAAACATATATATATATTGTAATAAAAATTATTTATGTGTAATAAAATCATGTGAAATCTTATTTAATAATACAGATATACATAACATCTAAAATAATTACAAATATTTTAAAAAGCAAATCGTTTACCCTTTCTCATATTGAGAACTAAACATAAATATAAAAAATAATCGCGAAGAAGTAGCTATGTTCTTTTTTTTAAAGTACATCTATAGTACTTAATATGTTAATACGTAGTATTATAATGTAGATCAAAGATACCAAAGTTTTTTTTAATTATTATGGAAAAATGATTAGAAATATCAATCATTTATTTCTCTTTTTTTTTCTTTCCAATAAGATTTACAAAATTGTTATATATATATATTTAGTCAAATCATTAGAGTAGTTGTATTGAAAGTTTATTTCAGGTTTATAACTTCTTTAAATGTTGTAAATGTTTTTAGAATTATTTCATCAAATTAGTTGTTTTTTTGGAAATCTTTGTTCTACGCGTTAAAGTACATAATTTTTCTATATGTAATTATCACGTAAAATCTTCACCTTGATCACATATATTGCTTACAGTGTGAATTGTGTAAAACATATTACACTTAAAAGTGCACTTGTTTCTAAACTATACGAAATGATTAATATCTACTATAGAAAACAAGTAATATCGTTGTTGTCTCGTGTTCATTTATATAAATATATTAAATTTTTTTTTTTTAAGACTATATTTTATTCAAAGTGATAATGTATGATTTTCATGACGTCCAATAAGAATGATTTTTTTTATAAATATCGAAGCATTTATTATAGTTTAAAATAATATTGCAATATTGATTGTTTAGAAATGTTGACCAACTGATATAAGCTTGCGTAGAATATAAAAAGCGTCCCAAAAATATTAAGAGGACAAGTGTTTAGCTTTGTGCAATTAATACTTTATAAAATATTTATTCTGGCGTCATGCTGCCTGTATATTTAAAAGGCATTTTTTGGTGCTTTCCCATTTCAAAGTCATCGTGGTTTTCTTCAAAGCACATCGTACAGTAAAGATCATTACTGCATCCCCTACATTTTACCAAGTTAGTTGTTCTATCGCACATCACGCAGGTAGGTTTTTCTTCCTCTTCGTAATCGCTTGGTATTCCAGTCTTTAAAAAAAAAAAATTAATTAATAGAAATAATTACATGGTAAATCAGTTTCTTTAAAATTGTGTTAACATATACCTCTACTTCCATTTCTTCAAGCTCATTCACATCTCCATATTTTTTTTCGAGAGCTGCCTCAGCCAGTGCTTTTCCAATGATCTTCTTTGTTACAGCATGTTCGTCATCCTCGTCAAAATTATTATAACTGTGACCTTGAGTTGAATTCTAAAATATCGTATAAATATATATATTACAATTAATATTCAATATTTAATGTAAAAAAAAAGGATCATTTTATTATATTCTCTTCTTACAGATCTGAAATTATTAATATCTTGTAACGCTTTCAGCCTTGCCTCCATTTCTTTATCAGGATTA
Organism: Mischocyttarus mexicanus; assembly: GCA_023678845.1. Lineage (NCBI taxonomy): Eukaryota > Metazoa > Arthropoda > Insecta > Hymenoptera > Vespidae > Mischocyttarus > Mischocyttarus mexicanus. The sequence goes on along the minus strand of JACGTP010000002.1, from coordinate 6,359,136 downwards.
CTTTGAGATGATAATTTAAGTCTTTCGAGATATTCTTTTATCAAGTCATCAGTTTTTTCTTGATCTGTTCTACTGTCAACCTGTTGAATCTAAAAATAACTTTCTATGAGTCATATTTTTATTTTATTTAAGTATTAAAGAATATCTTTGCAGATTATTACTGTTGCTTACATTTATTTTTTTCTCTTCGGGTTCTTCATCTTTCAACATCGCCAATCTTTTTTTGATCTCTTCTACACTCGGCAACGGTACCTTATTGTCTTCTCCTTTCAATTTTCTCAATCGATCAACTATTTCTTGATCAGCAGGCTCCATACCAGTTTTAAATTTATCCCAATGATTCGCATGGGTATACATAACTATAGGAGGCTTTGATGGATTCTCCAATGAATCCAATCTGAAAAATGAATTGAAATGGTTTATATTTTGACAACATATTATTGGTTTGTACATAGATATTTACTTTCTTGCTATATCAATTGGTGCTAAAGGACCATCAGAAGTATCTGAAGATGGTGATTCCATATTGTTGCTTAATTTATTTATTGATTTATTCTTGTTGTAACAACGTCCACAAATCTTCTTTACTGTTTTATTTGGCACATTATGTTGATATTTTAGACACTTGCTACAATAGGAGAAACCACAAGTAGGGCAAGCATGCTAAAAAGTATTGTAATGATATGAACGCTAAATACAATTATCTACATTTTGTTTAAATTCATAAAAGCATTATTAGTTTAAATGAATATTTAATGTTAATCATAGAAAAAAATATATTAGTAAATGATTTGTAACATAACCTACGATGATATGTTAGACTTAAAAATTTTGTTGCTTACTTCTTTTTTAAAGAATGTAAACTTCGCTTCACACGTATTGCACGACATCTTTTAATTAATCATAGTTTTATATATATAACAATGTAAGACAAAATAATAACGAAATGACTAAAGAGTTTTCAATTTGTTAAGAGAAATATAATTTGACATTGGCTTTGCGATTACTGCGCCACAAATGGTGAAAGTAATGCAATTTTATCTTTATTGTAAGAGTACACTGAAATAATAGACAAATAGTACAATAGCAAGAAATAAAACCGATCAAGATGACGTTCTATTTATGACAGTTACTTATTATTCTATTTTACCGACTATCAATAATACTAATTAATTTGAAAGCAAAAAATATTTTTCAATATTTTATATATACATTTATTAATATAATTAATTTATTAATTAATTACTATTTTAATTATGATAATTGATGTTACTTATTGGTTTTGTCATATCATTTTTATATTTAATATTGTTGATAACAACATATTTTTACACTATTCATAGTAGATTCAAAGTTTCCATCAAATTATACCAGATGGCGATAAAAAATAGGGATAATTTCTTTTCTCATGCTTTCTCATGCTTTTTTACAATTAATTAAAATTTCAAGAGATTTAAATTGTTTAAAATTTAGAAACGTTAGAGAAAACTTTGTTTTAGTTTTCTGTATGTAATTTATAGTTGTATTTAATATAATGTCACGAGTCAAAGGAGATATAGCAATTAAAAACAATTCTTATCAAAAAGCTAATGGTATTTTAAATATTTTCATTGTACATGTTTATTGATTTATATATATTTATATATATTTTTTTAAGAATTGAAATGGTCGTTTGGAATTGTTATTTATCCGCAGGTACAAATCATACACTCGTAAAGTTAATGATCTTGGATTTATGGCTTATTTATAAGGTTAGACGAATTTGTCGACACAGTTATGAAGTATCATATCCGATATTACGAATTATTATTTTTTTAGCAATAAGTACAGGTAAATAAAAGAATTTTTCTCTATCTTCCGTACAAATTGTAACATACGTAAATATATTAGGTTGTCAAGTATGAAATGGAGCAAAAAATGTACACAATTGAATTGAAATTTGTTCCATTTCATACTTGACAACATAATAATAATTTGTATAAATTTTATTGTAATAATTATTTAAATGAAAAAGATGCGATTTTTTAAATATTTATCTTCCATTAATTTACACAGGAATATTATTTATATGTATATGCTTTTATGACAAGATTAATTCGACTAATTGCGAAAAATACAATATTAAAAAAGTTACGCAGGAACATAATAACGAAATTCTAACTATTTCTGATCATTCTAAAATTGATACGGTATTATTAAAAGAAGAAATATCCAAATTGAAAATGAAGACTTTTAATCTCGACATGATGATTCAAAAAATGGTCCATATAAATAATTTTAAGTAACGAATTACATGAACGTAAAATACTTGATATTAAATTTATAAAATAATATCCCCAGTTTAGATTAATTTTATTATTTATTAATATTTTTTTTATCTACGGTACAGAATAAAGAATTGAACAATGTACAGGTTTCCTCGAAAAAAACACGTAACTTCACTTTTTATTTCTAATCAATCACATTATTTAGTTTATACGTGTATGCTTTTTATTGAAAATATATTTAATTAGATTTAGAAATGGCTGATTTTGTGTCGGAGTCAGTTGGTGGGTCAGTGATATCAACGCCAGACACAGAATCATATTTTGAATCGAAAGGTATTCAATTTCATATTTTTGGCATTCCAATATGGCGGCCGATTTATTTCACGCCGCGAAAAATAATACAGGTAATACTAGTGTAATTGTAATAACATATAATATAAAAACATTATTATTATTATTTGTTTTTTTCAAAGAGTTTATAAGTTTTTGGTATTTTATAGCCTTGGAGTCAAGCAGGAGAATGTTGGGCTTTCCATGGTTCTCACGGAAAAGTTGTATTAGAGTTGGCCATTTTGGCTACTATTAGTCACGTAACTATAGAACACATACCAGTTAGTATGTCTTTAACAGGAAGAATAGATTCGGCGCCAAGAAAATTTATCATCTTTGTAAGTTGTTTTTTAATGTATTTTTTCTTCCAGGTTATTTAAATATTTAATGGGTAGAAAAATTTTGTAATATTTTATTTATTAATTAATTAATAGTTATTTTTGCCCAAAAAGGCTCAAGGAATTAATATAAAGACGTATAGTAATATATTAATTCTTATATTTTTAATTTTTTTAAAAATTTCTTTTATTTATTTGTTCGTTCATACTTAAGATATTTTGTAATTCCTGGTATTTTAATTTTTAGAATAATATTTTATTAATTTTTTTTTTATTATTAACAAAAGATAAAATAATAATCCTTTTATACACAGGGTTATTTCAAAGATCAATATATATTAATAGATACTTTTGAGTATAATATTCATGGATCATCAACGCAAACGTTTCTCATCACCGTAAGTCTAATCATAAAGTAAACACATATTTCATGTACTGTTAATCATAACTAACATTGACAATTTTTGTTCATAGAAACGTGAACTTTTAAGTGTTCCTTTTAAAAGAGTTATGTTAGAAATACTATCAAATTGGGGTAATCAACAATACACATGTATATATCGATTTAAGATACACGGTAAATCTTATGAATAAAATTATAAGAAATCTAAACTTAGAAGAAGATTAATAATAACTAATATTATTATTATTATTATTATTATTATTATTGGTATTATTATTATAAGAAATGAATAAATTATATTTTTCTTTGGAACATAAGTAAATAAATATTTTCTTTATCTTTGTTAATAAGATTATACTAATTGAAAACTCAAATCATTTCTTGATATATGACCCTGCTTACGAGTAACGTGACACACGCTAATAAGCTCATTATATTATTCTAACAATTTTCAGAAGAAATCTTGTTAGTTACGTTAAACTATGAGACAAATAATGTTATATTCATATACAGGGTGTCTTAAAAAAATATTACAAAATAATAAGAATAAAGAAAAGAAAAATGTTTAATAGACACGTAAACAAGATTTTCATTTCGAAGCACATGTCATTTATATTTTTTAAATATACAATAAATTTATATCGGAGATGCATGTTTTTATGAAAGATAAAAATATTTTTTAATAATTTTAAACAGTTTACCTCCATTATTTTAGATGCAGTTATTTTTTGCAAAATTTTTCCATATTGAAATTTTCTTTTATATATATTTTTGTTCTTTTTGAAATAAGACGAGTAACACGAACATATCTCGTGTTTTGAGTAAACGATAAAAATTTCGTAGTATTTAACAAAGAAAAGAATAACTATGACGACGATGATCACGATTCACGAACATCTGTGTGTATGTTACATACCCAAATATTAATATTTATATTATATATACATTCGTATACATATACATATACATGGTATATAAAAGAAATATAATATTTGATTGATTTCTAGAATTGAAATGTAAATGATGATTGATTAAAATAAAGCCACACAAAATTAGAAAATGAAACGTCCCTCGACGTCATCGCGCTTATCTTAATTCTTCGAGCGCTAAACATAGGGGATTTGCGTTACAAAATTATACTCATTGCCTTAATTATGATCGTCTCGTGTCATCCTGGTTAATATTTTTGTTACAGTTTTCGAAGACACTTACTAATATTTTTTGCAAAGGTTGGTTAAGTATCTACGAGCTCAGTAACGTTAACACTTGATTCGTGAATTTTAAAAAAGCCTAGAGCCGAAATCTCTATCGTATGTAAAATCTCGATAAAGAAAACAATCATTTATCCACCGAACGTCTCGAAACGCGGAAAATCAGTTCTCGAAAAGTTTCGTAGTTAATTTTTTGTGTTTTTAATAGTTGAATAATTTTGATTCTGAAGTGACCGGAGATTGTTATTGAAAAGAACCAGATAAACGCAGGTAAGTGAAATTTAATTGACTAGCATTATACTCATCTTGTGATCGTCTCGAGTATAATAATCAAGCTTAGCCGTAGATACATGAGTTAAATAATCAAAAGTTTGTTAATTTTACAAAACTCAACCTATTAATTAATTTAATTAAATCAATTGATAAATGAGAGCCTTGCGCAAGCTTTTGATTCATGCTCCGCCATGTGGAATACTTTGTCAAATAATTAATAAACAAAATTATTCTGTCTTAGTAATGATTAATATTATTTTTATTATTAGTCTATATTGTATATATAATTATTATTAATATATGATAAAAATAATAATAATAATAAATATTATCTATGTGTATATAAATAACAATGATTTTAATAATATACAATATTAATAATATTGTTTATCTTGAAAGTGACTTAAGTCCATTTTTTCCTTTTTATCAAGATAACTTGAAGGTGTACACGTAAACACGGTCAACTGGAAATAATTGACAAATGGACTTAGGCCACTTTCAAAATAACTGGTTCACATATTTCATGAAATTTGTTCTCCCTCTCTCTCTCTCTCTCTCTCTATCTGGCTTTATTTTATCTACTACTAATCTCAAGAGATATCTTAGTTTACTCTCTTTCGGTATTATCGTATTATATTGCAAAAACTTAATTCATTTTATTGCAGTTTTGATATGTTGTTAATTTTGTAAGATGTTGAAAGTTACTTCTCTTTAGGTTTTATCATATATCTTGGCATTACTTTATAAATAAGCTTTTATTATTTTATGATCTTAATCTAGCCTGATGTGTGTCACGTTAAAAAAAAAAAAAAAGAAAAAAAGAACCGAAGAAAAAAAACTTCTGCGAATGTACAATTACGTATATAAATATGTATATACGAGCGTGTATGCGTGTGCAAAGATAAAATATAACTTAATTATAAAATTGGGAATATATATAATATATGTTATAGAATTTAGCAAGAGAAAGTATACGTACGATGATTGAGAAAGAAGTATTAAGAATTCAAGAAAATGTATTTACACACATGCATATAAAACGTGTTAAGGAAATTATTATTATCTCTTAGTATATGGTATTGGAAAAAAATAATATATCTGTTATCGAGCAATTAATTTGTTTAACTGGACGTTTATTAATAAAATGTTATTTATTTATTTGTTTATGTTGGATATACAGAGTAAGTATATTTTGATTTCAACTTAATGAATTTTTTGAAATTATTAAAAGACAATTCTTTCGTTTTATATATTTCGATATTAATTAATTGAAAATTTTTTGAACATAATTACGAATTGTTGAATATGATAAATGAAATAAAGAAAACATAAAACATAATTATAATAAGAATAATGTGGGTTAATAATAAATATTGTTATTTTCAATAAACTATATTAATGTTTATAATAATATGCATTTAATATTATAATATTAAACAAATATATTATGATATTAAATAAATATAATAATTAATAATTCAAATGTTTCTGACAAAGATGTGATTAGAGATAATATATGAAAACTTCCAAAATTAATTATTAGTCAATCTAATGTGATACTATATTATTTACAATAATAATAATAATAATAATAATATAAAAATATACTATTATATTATAAATTGTTTATTTAATGTATAAAATTGTAATATATCAGATCTATTAGTGAATTCCTAGAATGGGAAAGGTATTTTTTGGTGTTCTACCGTTATCACCATATCAAGAAATAAAAAATAAGAAAAAGAGAGAGAAAGAAAGAGGAAGAAAAATATCTGACAATTTTTTTACACCTACACCGTAACTCGTAAACTCGCTAAAACTTATAAAAGAGATTGGCTCGACACGATACTGTCAGTAATTATTCGTATCTGGATACTCGTGCACGATATCCTTGTGTGCGAAGTATCGAAGTAAGAAGGACGAGGTTAAATAATCTAAGACGTAGTAGTATCTAATCATTATCTCTTTCATAAAATGAACATAAGGATAGATGTAGAGAAATAGAAAGGGAGAATATCAAACAGTTTACAATTTAAAATCATTTTCAAACGTGCCGAAGTACGGATTACAATTAATAATCAGACTCGAATGTTTAATAATAAAAAAAGGAAAAAGAAACGTTAATTAATAATTTAAAAAATGCGGACATCAGTGAATGAATATATTTATAAATTTAAATTATAAAATTATAAAATTTTCTTAAATGTTAAATTTAGAAAAATGAAATATGTACAAATATTTGTAACGTATGAATAAATATTTATAGTTTTATCACAAGATGGGAAAATTAGTCTCGGACGGAGGAATGCACGTGAGTTTACAAATCCATATATTCGTTTTACTTATTAGATATTTTTAAGTTTATTTATATATTTATTTTTTTTTTAATAAAGTTTAAAATATTTGTTTTATAGAATACAAGTGGTATTGTTAATGAGGGTTTTCAACTAGAAACTGTCGAATTAGAGAATGGAAAGAATAATGATTCTTATGGTCAAAAAATTAATAATCTATCTAATGAACAAGATAAAAATGCCATAGATATTCATGACACGGTAGATATATTTTGATTACTCTTCTCGACAAAAATTTATTTACAAAATTTAATATATTGTGTCCTTCTATTAAAAGTTATTAATTTTTTTTTTTTTAATATCTGTTTTATTTACTATTTTTTTTTAATCTTCAATAAATATATTTTTTAGAATAAAGTGAAAAGAGAAGCATGGGGTGGTGGATTAGATTTTTTAATGGCTTGCATAGCCACGTCAGTTGGTCTTGGAAATGTTTGGAGATTTCCATTCACAGCTTATGAGAACGGTGGTGGTGCATTTTTAATACCTTACATTATTGTTCTATTGCTTATTGGGAAACCATTTTATTATTTGGAAGGATTGTTGGGTCAGTTTACGAATAAATCTTGTGCGAAGACATGGGAAATGACACCAGCCATGAGAGGTTTTTTAATTAATTATAAAAATAAGTTATATATATATATTATTTTTTTTTTATAATTCCCGTTTCTAATCTCATTCTATAAAAAGATATTTATTTTAATTAATAATAATATAAAATATCACATAATAGTCAATTTTTATCTCAATTGATAGAATATTAATTCTGATTAATAATATTTAAACCTAAATAATATATATATAATTAATACAATATTGATTTTAATTCATAATAATCAATGAATTTCAACTAACGATATTCCCCATTCCACATTAGAATGTAATCTAGATATCATTTTTAGGATTAGGATACGGACAGGCTTTCGCAGCATTCGCAGTTGTATCGTATTATTCCAGTTTGATGGCCTTGACTATTTATTACTTGGTAGCAAGCTTTCAATCAGAATTACCATGGTCGTTTTGCCGTAAAGAATGGCAAGGACAATGCTTAGATTCCGTTTTTAACGATACATCGATCAACGTAACTACCGTAGTTCAAAGTTCAGCAGAATTATATTTTAGGTAAACTAAATTCTAATTTACATTCAAAATCTAATATTAATTTTATTTTTATACATATAAACGTGATAAGTACATTTTCTTTTCTTTGATTTTGTAGAAAAATCGTTTTGAAAGAATACGATTCTATAGAAAATGGTATAGGTACACCATCGTGGGAACTATCGATTTGTTTATTCATCAGTTGGTTTTGTATATTCGGTGTACTTTGTCGTGGTGTTAAAAGTACAGGAAAAGCTGTATACTTTCTAGCAATATTCCCTTACATTATGATGATGATATTATTAGTAAGGTCAGTAACCCTGGAAGGTGCACTCAATGGAATATTATTTTTCGTAACACCAAAATGGGATATGTTGTGGAACCCAAACGTTTGGTATTCAGCTATAACTCAATGTTTCTTTTCATTGTCTGTTTGTTTTGGACCAATTTTGACTTATTCGTCTTATAATAATTTTGGTCATAGCGTTAGCAGGTAAAGAAATATTTCAACATTAGTTATCATTATTTCAAAGATATTCCAATAATGAAATCAAATGTATAACTAAGTTTTAATTGTAAAAAGGGACGTGATGATAGTAACAACATTGGACACATTTACAAGTTTAATGGCTGGCTGTACAATATTTGGAATTCTTGGAAATTTAGCTCACGAAATGGGTGTTAGTGATATATCCAAAGTAGTTAGAGGTGGAACTGGTCTGGCATTTATTTCATATCCAGAAGCTTTGGCTAGATTCGATGTGGTTCCACAACTTTTCGCAGTATTTTTCTTCGTCATGATGTTTGTCCTTGGCACTGGAAGTGCTGTAGCTCTTAACGGAGCCATCGTTTGTATATTCTGCGATCATTTTCCAAAAGTAAGCCAATGGATCGTGGTTTTACTTATAAGTATCGTTGGTTTTCTTATTGGCCTTATATACATCACTCCAGTACGTAAATTTAATTTTAAATATAAACAAAACATATATATTCTTTTTTTATTACAAATAAATTATATACTTAAATAATAAAATAATAATGAAAATTTATTTAGGGTGGCCAATGGTTTGTAACTTTGGTTGATTACTATGGAGGTACATTCGTAGCTATTATCATCGGTGTCCTTGAAATGATCACGATATTTTGGATCTATGGTTTATCCAATTTTTTAAACGATATTGAATTTATGATAGGAACAAGGCCAAATTTTTATTGGCGATTTTGTTGGTCAATTATTACTCCGTTATTAATGATCGTTATAGTGATTTATACAATTGTATCTTATCAGCCACCGAAATACGATGGCATGATTTTTCCAGATTATGCTTATGGTTTGTATAAATATAATTATTTGATAAAAGTGATAAGTTTTAATGGTTTAATAATCTAATTAATAAGTGATCTTTATCAAAATAACATTATTTTAGGTATTGGATGGTTCCTTGTGTTCATTGGTATCGGTTTATTGGTAGTTTGGTTCATTTACATATTCATTCAAAATATGTCAACGTCAATTATCGAAGTAAGCGTGAGATAATAATTATTAATTGAAAATGTTTGTAATATTTTCGATTATTATTTTAATATTTTCTTTCTTTTCTTTTTTTTAGACATTGAAAATATCTTTTAGACCTTCGGAGAAAAAATGGGGACCGGATGATCCTGCGACGAGAAGAAAATGGCAAGATTTCATTTTCGAAAAAAAATGTCGACCTCCTAGAAGTCTAATCGAAATTTATTTTAGATAGTATATATATATGTGTTTATTTAGGATTTAAATTTTGATATGTGTGAGTATGTGAATATTGAGATTATCTGTTATATTAACTTTTTACTCATATTGAGTTTAAATCAGTTTGTATATACATCTAGAATACATTTTCATGGTTGAGAGATTGAACATAATTGGACATGTAAATGATGATAAAGATGATTATCAAGTTAAATTGTCAGAATATACAAGAAAATGATTGTACATGCAATTTATTTTTAATAGTTATTATATAAGCTGAAACAATTTAATTTGTAACATTTTATTTATTTAAATAAAATAAAATAAATATTTTATTTATTTTTAATAAATTACTTAAGACATTATTTTCGTATTTCAAAAGTGTTCGTAACATTTTTGGTTTTTTTTTTTTTTAAATAATTATTTCATTATCAATTCGTACCAAATAATTATTGTAAATAAATTTTGTAAAATAAATTCTCCCTTTAGGCATAATTTTCGAATATATATTTTATTTTCCTAATTATTATCTTTTCTTCCTCGTTTATTAAAAATATTTTATATTAATTTATCGAATCGTCATTATCGTTTATGCAACAACTATTAATCATAAGGAACAATGCTTTTGTACTATCCGAAGCGTTAGATATTTTCATTGAGGTTGAAGTCATTAAGAAATATACAATTCTTTTTCTTATCTTTACGATGGAGTTTACGAAGCATGAAATTAATTCCCGATAAGAATTATTTTTTAAATTATTCCTCATCATCATAGTTTCCACATTTTTCTCGTTATTATCATTAATACATAAAGAGTTTATCTTATTAGATCTTATTGAAATAGAGCATAACCAGGATTATTGGATCCTCTGCATACATTAGAATCGACTTTCGATGTATGAATCATTTGATACGATCAGTTTGATCGTGTTACGTGGTTTAAAAGAAAAACAAAAAGAAAAAAATAGAAAAAAAATATATGTAAATCAATAATAATAAAGATAAAAAACAGGTCAAGTAACGTACGACGATTATTTTTATGAATAATTCATTATTTGATGCGAAAAAATAATTATTTCTCTATTTTTGATTGTATAATTTAATTGTATAATTGAAAAAAGAATTTGAATTATTTATCGGAGTCATTTGAAATATGAAACAAGGGGAGGAAAAATAATATTATTTTTCTATTATATTAGATTGTCAAGTATGAAATGGAGCAAAATTCAATTTAATTATGTGCAATTTTTGCTCCACTTCATACTTGACAACCTAATAATTTTAAATTGTTAAATTTATAATTCTAAAAAAATTGTAAATATATATATATATATATTGACAATTTTAACATATATATGTATGCATGTATAAATTGAATTTGTATTTTGTAGTACGATATGAAAAGAATCTAATATCCACGTTGTACATGTATGAAATAGTATATACGTAGTGTAATAATCATTAGTGTATAAGTCTAACAATATATATTGACAAATACAGACAGTGAATGTAGAATTTGTAAATTATAAATGAATATACGGAGTGAAAGAGATTTCTCAAGCAGTCTCTCAAGTTCCGTCAACTTGTTAAGACGTGTTTATATTTTATCGAGGAAGGAGAAAAGCCAAATATAACGCGTAAGTGTTGGTGAATTGTGTATTAAAGTGTTTGTGTATATAAAATTGCGTGCGGTATTCGTACGCAAAGAAATAATATGCGGCATTCCAAATCAAAGGTATGTTGAATAACGTTCAAAATAATTAATTATGTTTGACGCTTTCACTTATTGCTAAAGTTAGAGAAAGTGTTAATAAAAAAATAAATTTGGTAAATTTGTTTCGTTTTATATTTTGAAATGTCATATTTTTAGTTGTCGTAACCCCCCCCCCCCCCCCACCGCAAAAAATTATTTCTTTAATTTGTTGCTAAATAGGAAGAGAGAGAGAGAGATTACGAATATTAAAATGGAAGAAAAATATATTTGATAAGAAATTTTTTTTTATGTTTCTTCTATTATTTTACATACATTCAATATTTTTCCTGATACAGAAAGTATTTTTTTTTTAATGTTATTTTATATTTTGTTATTTTTGCAATACAATATGCATATATACTCTTTTATTATTATTTTTATTTTTTTATAATATTTTATTAATTTTTATTTTCTTTTCTTCTTATTTATGTTCCTTAAGAAGCTTATAAAGAAGAGTCGTGTATTTTTATAAAACGCTAATATTAATATGACTAACCCACGATACAATTGTTAATCCGCGTTAAGTCTTCGAAACGATGTTTGCATTATCTCGAAACATTAATCGTACTAATGAAAATTCAATAATGATAAATTCTACGAATATAAAGATTGTTTAAGACCGATCATAAATTTCATTTTCATTATACAAGAATATAAAAATGCAGTATTACGAAAGAGAAATAAAATAATTAAATAAAATAATTCATTATACTTGTAGGAAAATGACGTCGACAATGAAGGAACACCCGGTATATACACTTTATCTGTCCTATCAGAAAATAGAAATAATCTCGATATTGGGGTAAGTTTAAAGAAATAATTAATATATTAATTAAATCAATACACACATGATATTTATTTCAATAGAAAATACCTTACTTAATGGGTGAAAAAGTTTCTACAATATAACACAATTACAGGATTCAAAAATATTCAAAACAATTTACAAAATTAATTCCTCCTGTTTAAGAATTTTTATTCGAATTGTAAAATAACTTTTTTTTGTATTTTTTCAATTAGAAAAAAAAAACAAAAAAAAAACAAAAAATTTTCGGGTTCATATTCTGTATTATTTATTTAATTATAAAATTTAATGCAAATTCCTCGAGAAAGTTAATATATTTTATAAAGTTTGACTTATATTGTCGTAGACTTCAACGACCGTATTGGTATCTGATCATCAAACAGAGAAAGAAAGAGCTAAGTGGGGAAGTGAATTAGAATTTCTAATGTCATGCGTAGCTTTTTCTGTTGGCCTTGGTAATGTTTGGAGGTTTCCATATACGGCATACGAAAATGGTGGCGGAGCTTTCCTAATACCTTATATAATAGTTTTATTTATAATAGGGAAACCTATATATTATATGGAAATGATTCTGGGACAATTCAGCAGCCGTTCTTGTATCGATATATGGTCGATATCACCGGCTTTCAAAGGTTATTGACTAATAATAATAATAATAAAATTATATTCTCTCTTTTACGAGTTCGAGTTATTTCTATACGAACACATTTTCTCACATGTATCAGGTTGGTCAAATATGTAATGGAGCAAAAAATGTACATAATTGAATTGAAATTTGCTTCATTTCATACTTGACATTACTATCAAAGAGATAAATTTTTTACCATCATTCTGGAATCAACGGTATATCTGTTTTTGTTTTTTTTTTTATAAAGTAGTTGGTCACTTATACATTTTATTAAAATGATTCCCATGTTGCTTTAGTTATCTAAAGTGGATTTATTAATCCAACGTGGCTAAATAATTGACTAAAATCAAATAACATTAAGTATCCAATTTTTTATAAAGTAATTGCACACAAATTAATCGATCGAACTTCTTCTATATTAGATATATCAAATTTCTAAATTAATTGAGATAATTTCATTGGATTTGTGATTTATTTCTTTTTTAATGTATTTTTATAATATTTTAGGTATTGGATATGGCGTTACAGTTGCTGTATTTGCAGTAGTCACTTATTATGCAGCTCTTATGGCATTGATAATTTATTACATGATAGCAAGTTTTCAATCTGTACTTCCATGGTCATATTGTTGGGATGATTGGGGTGATATTTGTTTCAATAGTACCTTGGGATCGAATCATACCAACAATGACAATAAAAGCAGCTCGGCTGAATTATATTTTAGGTTTTTTTTTTATTATTTCATTTATAATAAAACGTATAATAAAATATTTGTGTGTATAATACAAATATTGAAATATATGTATTATATTTTATATAATATTATTTAATATTATTTATATTAAAAGAAATTAATGTTCACTAATATTAAAACATATTTTATTAATTTATTCAGAAAAGTAGTTCTCAATGAAAGTAACATCGACAATGGATTAGGATTGCCATCATGGAAATTGGTATTATCTTTGTTAGTAAGTTGGGTATTCGTTTATGGTGTAATCTCAAAAGGTGTTAAAAGTACTGGGAAGGTTTCCTACTTCCTAGCTTTATTTCCTTACGTCATTATGATTTGTCTATTGATAAGAGGCGTAACCTTGAACGGTGCCATTAACGGCATAATATTTTTATTCGAACCAACGTGGAATAAAATCTTTGATCCATCGGTCTGGTATGCTGCTGTTACGCAATCATTTTTTTCCCTTGGCGTTTGTTTCGGTGCCGTCACTATGTATTCATCTTATAATAACTTCGATCATAACGTATCGAGGTAAGTTAAATTACTATAATCATTTTTGACTCGTAACTCTTAAACTATTCGCGATCTGTATCTTTTCTAACGTTACATAAACTAACGTGCATCGAATGACACACTTTGAAATAATTAATAAATATTCTGATATTTCCGTTAGCAAAAATAAAAAAAATATATATATATATATCAACTTTATATTACTTGTTACAACACCTTTTTATGTACATTAATGAATCACAGGATTATACTTAATCTCACTCTCCGTAAAGTTTAAAATAATTTGCTTCTAATGCGATTACAACACATTTGTTTACATTAATATAAAACACACTTTGAGAACCTTAGACTACTACCATTTAAAGTATTTACCCGATTAATCCAAATTGACCAAAGTTTTGATTAATTGCGGTCCAATTGAAAAATTGTTTTTACCTTCTCTTAAATAATATTTTCTTCAATTTTTCATTCAAATTGTCTTTATTTTTATTTTTTCGTCACTAAGGGATGAAACCCTTTAACTGAACGAAATCCTGGGCTACAGCCCATAAAGATCATATTTCAATTCGTCTCTGGAAGCATTGCATTACAAGCGAATATGAATTGTTTAAAATTGACCGTGAAAAGGGGGGTGGAGGAAGGGATACAAATATTTTTATGATTTACTATATGTATGTATATATATATAAGTATTTTACGATTGGTATGAGATTTTATCAACAGATAATAATAGATATAAATATTATATAGATATATAAAGATCAATCAATGTATTATCTATATATCTGTGTATATCTTTACTCTATCATTCGAATTAATATATAATATAAAATCAAGTAAATATATATATATATATATAGATACTGTAATACTTGTTTTTAATTACATCATGAAAATTTATCTATCGTTTAGATCATTCAATGTATGGTAACATTGATGATTATTACAGTATACGTAATATATATATATATATATTTATTATCTATTTGATTTACAGAGATTGCTTGATAGTAACAACAATGGACCTTTGCACCAGTTTAATAGCTGGAGCTACAATATTTGGTATACTAGGAAACCTAGCATATGAAATTGGTACCGATGACGTCAGTACTGTTGTCAGAGCTGGAACTGGTTTAGCATTTATTTCATATCCTGAAGCATTAGCAAAGTTCATGGCAGCTCAACAACTTTTCTCAGTATTATTTTTTCTAATGTTATTTGTATTAGGTATTGGTACTACTGTTGCATTCAGTGGTGTTATCATCAGTATCATTAAGGATCAATTTCCTCGTATCAGTCAATGGAAAATATCTGCTTGCTTTTGTTTCATTGGATTTCTTATCGGCATTGTTTATTGTACTCCAGTAAGTATGTTTGTTGTACCGTTTATGCAGATAATTTAGCATGGATCAAATGACTTTCTAAATGATTTTAATTAATTTTGTTTTTTTTTTCCTTAAAGACTACTTTAGATTACTTTTCTTTTTTTTATATATATAAATTATAAGATTAATAAATAAAAGATTAAGCTAAAAACTTTGACAAGAAAATAATTTCTAGCAGCTCCATTTAGGAACAATTTTGGTCCACCTATTTGGTATTCTGTAATATTAAATTTCTATTTTGTTTTTTTTTTACTTTACAGGGTGGACAATATATTCTCAATTTGGTTGATTATTTTTGCGGGACATTCATTTTAGTGATACTTGCGTCATTTGAAGTAATTGCGATATCCTGGATATATGGTATATAATTAAATATTATAGTATATATGTATAATAATGGATATAAGTTGAATACAATTTTTCTTACAGGCATTGACAATTTCATTGACGACGTTGAATTTATGTGCGGTAGAAGGCCTTCATTTTATTGGAGATTCTGTTGGGGTATTTTGACTCCAATATCTTTATTAGTCATTCTAATTTATTTTCTATGCAGTTATACACCATTGACTTATAACGACGAACTATATCCCGATTCCGCATACGGTAAGTTTTCTTCTCTTTTTTATTTTATTTTTTGTTGTTTTATTTTTATAATATTACTTTTATAATATTTATATAAATAATTATTTTTTTTTTAAAATTACTTTTTAGCCGCTGGTTGGATACTTTTATTTATCGGCGCATCACAACTTCCCATATGGATAATTGTTTCTATTTTAAATAACAAAAATGCACCATTGTCTATCGTAAGTATTGGAATTATTTTTTAATTTTTATTCTATATTTCGAGTTCGTATAATTGTAGTAATCTTTTAGGCATTTATGGCGAAGGATGATTGGGGTCCGAAAGATAAGAAAAGATATAAAAAATGGAAAGATTTTAAGGAATCCAAAAAAATAGAAATGAATTCTATCAATGGACAAACGAAATTAATTCAATTTTTCTTTGGTAGGCGGTAAAATAGAAAATAAATGTACCATTTAAAAATAATAAATTAGATTTATTTTAAACGAGGATGGTAATATTTGTCAAAGAACAATTTTCTGTTATTGTTCATTAAATGAGAGGATAATTTTAATTGTGTTTATTTATTTAATTCAATTAAAATCGTTGCAGTAATTTGTTTTTGACAAATCACTTCTTGCCAATTTATTTATTATTTTAAATAATAATTTCAAGATAAACGAAAAGTATTATTATTATTAATTATTATCATCCTCTAAGTTATATGAAAATATGTACAATTGTTCGAGTGTTTAGTTTTCTTGTTTTTTTCTTTTTTTTTCTTTTAAATCATTTCAGTCTCTCTGTGCATTTAATTTATTTGAAAAAACGTCGTGGGGATTAATTTCTTGACTTTTTTCTCTTTTCTTTTTGTTGTTTATTTCTTTTTTTTTTTTTAATTTAAATAGTGCCTACTTTGGTTGCAAATCAAAAACAATTCTAATAATTTGTGACCATTTTGATTGTTGTCTCATATTTCTAATCTTCATTTTGTCTTCTTTGAAAATCAACCATTCCTTTCGATATTTCATTTCTTTTGGTCCCCACTGAGACGTTGGTTGAAAAGCTTTTCTAATCATCTGTACAAATAAAACAAGAATAATATATAAAGTTTAATTTAATTTTAAATTTATGTTTTAATCGATTTTATGTTTAAACAAAAATAATTTTATTATGTAATAATATTACTTCTTCTTAAAAAAAAACAAAAAATAGAATAATTATCTATTAGGTTGTCAAGCATGAAATGGAGCAAAAAATGCACATAATTGAATTGAAATTTGCTCCATTTTATTCTTGACAATCTAATATTATAATAGTGTAATGTACACTAATAAATGTAATTTATTTTTATTACTTTTAGAAGTAATCTTCCTATTTTCTTCTTGCATTAAATTATACTTTAAATATATAAATTAAATTTAATAAAAATTAAACATTTTTCTTTTTTTGATATTACTTAACAGTTAAGATTTTGATGATAAGACTATACACATATGATTATGACTTGAGAATGAAAAATCATTGATAGATAATCAAATTAATCTAATCGTATCTTAATTAAATTTCATTTACTTTATATTGTTTATCATTTCTCAAGAAATTTGATTACCAATCGAGATTTTGTTCGTAAGAATATATTAATAATCATTTCATACTTCTTTTAATGGCAAATGTCTATTTTTGAGTATAGCCAACAGCATCCAAATTGGTATTTGTAATACACCCATACAAAGTATTATCACACCAGCAACGTGAGCACCAATTGGAAATGTTTTGCCAGCGTAAACCAAAGGCGACATATTTGCAACGGTGTATAAGAAAATGACGATCAGTATAATAGGTGTTATTGCAAACCAACAAATTCTCCAAAACATACTTGTTTTTTTATCCAACATGAATTCTATATCATCGATAAAGTTCTCGAATCCTGTATTTTATTTATTTATTTTTTATTATTATTATTATTATTTTAGTTAATGTTTCACAAATTTATATATTAGGTTGTCAAGTATGAAATGGAGCAAAAAATGTACATAATTGAATTGAAATTTTCTCCATTTCATACTTAACCAACCTAATATTATATAAAATATTAATTTGCGTTAATGAAAATAGAAAAAAAAAACAAAAGAATAATAATAAAATTTGTAGACATACCGTATACGTGAATGATACCAATCATTTCAAATGAAGCTAAAATGAATACAACGAAAGAAGTACCGTAATAATCTGCTAAAACAAGAACCCATTGTCCGCCCTAAAATAGTAAATAAAAAAATATTAATAAAAATAATATTAATCCGATAGATAGAGATAAATCGAGAAGAAAATTATTTTTACCGGTGTTACGTATACAATTCCAATTAAAAATCCAAGAGAACACAATGGTACAACTATTTGCCATGGTTTCAATTTAGGAAATTGTTCATAAAGGATAACGAAAAGACTCGATGTCATGCCAACGCAACTACCAATTCCAAGAACGAACATCATTACGAAGAAGAGAACGGAAAATAACTGTAACGATGATGTCGAATATTGGATTTTGTTTGTTTACTCTACTTTCAGAAAGCAGAAGAATTAGATAAATAAGATTATTTAGTTTGGCGAGTTACTTAAAAAATTTACCTGAGGTAAAAATTCGAATTTAGAGATTGCGTCGGGATAGGAAATGAATGCCAGGCCAGTGCCATCTTTTACTACTGAACCTACATCCTTGATATCCATCTCGTAAGCAAGGTTACCGAGGATTCCAAATATTGCACAGCCTGCGATCATGCTGGTAAACGTGTCCAATGTCGTAATGATCATTGCATCTCTGTTCTTACCAAAAAGAAATTGAATATGAAAATAATTTAATTATATTTTATATAATAAAATATTATTTTTTTTCTTTTTCGTTCAAATAATTTTTCTTCATATTATTGTCGATTGATTTTTAAAAGATTAATCAATAATTTTATCGTTATAATAATAATAATAATATAATTCGAATTATAGGACGAACCTGTAAATGTTATGTTTGAATCCATTTTGAGCTGAATACGTTACAACTGCACCAAAGCAAACAGATAAAGAAAAAAAACATTGGGTCACTGCGGCATACCAAACTTCAGGTTTCAATAACATATCCCATTGTGGTTCAACAAAAAAAAGTATACCCTCGGCAGCACCATCCAATGTTACTGAACGTACCAACAAGGCTATTAAAACAATGTACGGAAAGATTGCTAAAAAATATGATGCCCTTCCTGTACTTTTAACACCTTGGAAAAGGATTACGCAAACGAAGAACCAACATCCAAACAGGCAAAGTGTTAATTTCCAATCAGGTAGTCCAATTCCATCGTCGATAGTATCTTTTTCGTGTAATACTGATTTTCTAAAATAGAAAATATACTGTTCATTGTGTAAAAATAAATATCATTCGTTATTAGATCATCGTAGTTAAAATAATAGTTCCAGATATGAATTTAATTGAAGTATCATAAAAGTACTCACAAAAAGTAAAGTTCTGCGGAGCTTTGATAAACGATATTACTCGTGCTACTATTGAGATTATAATATGAATAATTAGAATTTAAAAATGTAGTATCATTGTTAATTATTCTATTTTCTTTTTTACTAGACGAATCTATACAAAAGTCTTTCCATTCTTCGAGACACTTTGACCAAGGTAACTCGGCAGAAAAAGATGCGATCAAATAAAATAAAGTTAATGCCATCAACGAACTATAATAAGTTGCTAAAATGACCGTCGATGAAAATTGAGCCCAACCAACACCTAAAAATATAAGATATAATATATTCATAATTTGTATTATAATTATATATTATTATGTTAAATTAATTATTATTTAATGATATTATGAATGATAAAATTATTAGTGTGTTTATAAATACCAACAAAGGCGGGTGATACATTCCAAACACGAATAGACGAACGTCCAGAAAATTGTCCCATAATCATTTCCAAAAAATAGAATGGTTTACCAACGAGAGAAAGCAATATTACGTATGGTATTAAAAATGCACCCCCACCATTTTTATATGCAGTAAATGGGAATCTCCAAATATTACCAAAACCGATAGACATGGCAATACAGGACATTAAAAATTCTATACTATTGTTCCAAGATCCTTGACTTTCTTTTTCTTCTGGATTTTCTAAATCCTTTAACTCGGAAACACGTAATTCGTTTTGATCATTATTAGATATTTCAATATTATTTCTTTCATTGGTCATTTCAAACGCTGGGTTATCATAACTCGTTTGACTTCCATTTTTCTACAATATAATTATAATGATATCACATATGAAAATGTAATTATAGTAATGAATAATTTATTTCTAAATAATTGACAATTATTATTGAAACAATGAAAATACAATTATTTATTATTTATTCTTAAAATTGATAGACATTTTTTGTTGTTTTTATAAAACATTGCAATATAATTATTTTTAATTTTTTTCGTTACAATGTCAAACAACTTGTGGGGACGGTATTAACGTGAATTGGTAACCACTTCCCCCCCTTCCAAAGAAATAAAAGATAAGAATCGTGTACTGTGTTAATTTCATAAATTCAAGTAAAGAAACGCGACCTCTTTGGTAATGTTGTATAAATGTGAGATAGTGTTCGTAAAGAAGTAGCTCGAATCCATAAAAAAGAGAGAGAGAGAAAGAGTAAAAAGAAAGACTAATTTCTTTTTTTAAATGATAAATATTTAATTAATAAACGTTGCATTAAAATAATATTTAACTTACTTTAGCAAGAATAAAAAAATTAATAAAAGCACTGCTATATACAATATTATTGTATATTTTAAATTTATGTTTAAAATTATAAAAAATATTTTGTTCTTTTTCTGAACATTCCAATAATTGTATTGGAACATACATTTACTTTAGAAATGATCTTAATGTTTAATAATTCTTAAAAATAAAAAAACACCTTTTCTTTCGTTTTTTAATCGTTATTGTCTTAGCGTCATATTTAACACACCTATTCCACGTGTAAAAAAATATTTACGAGATATCAAGAATGTCAGTAGAGGCCATTAAAACCATCGTTTAACACTGTTTATCGAAGATAGTAAAATTTATCCTTATACATGTAAGTCTCGTTAAACCATGAATATTATTTAAGTTTACTGAACTTATAACGTGCATTCATATAATAAAAATTAAACATATTCACGTCAAATTTTATTTGTTATCGATATCTTACAACCGTATTACAGATTACAACGAAGAACACTTTCTTTCTTTCTTATTTTTATTTTGGAATTTTATTTATCAAGACAATAAAAACAATTTATTATCACAATTATCGTAACCACTGTCACAACTTACCATTTTTTTCGTCATTTCACAAATCAAATGGGAAAAAAAAACTTACAAACAATATCAACGATTTATCGAATTTAAACGAACATTCATACAAAGGTAGATACGTTAATAAGAAACTCTCGAAAAGTAACTTTTGAGGAAGTTTACGATATCGAAACTCTTTTATATTATCTACGAAATACCCCCACAACTATAATGACTACGATAAAGATAATAGATATCTACTATAAAAAAAAAAAAAAAAAACAGAAAAAATATTAAATTGATGCTTAAGATTCTAAAGTATATAAGAGATAGATAACTATTATATATGTGTGTGTGTATTAACTAATCGATATCTCAAATCGATGTCACTTCCTGCTGATTGATACAATTTCTTAAAAAAAAAAAAGTTTATATACTTTTATTCTAGACATTTTAAAATATACTTTTTGTTTGAGATTAATATATCTACTTATACACGTGTATCTATGTGTGTGTGTGAGATTAGGTGATCCCAACAGCAGGTTAATTCACACACACATTTTTCTTCTGTTTTTTTTTTCCCTCCCATTGAATTTCAAAACGTGATACTTCAAAAAAGAAATAAGAAAGAATATGTTTTATATTAACTTTCGAATGAATGAAATTTTGTAAATAAATATTTTCGTTTTATTTATAATAATAATTTCAATTTTTATTTTTATTTCTAATCTCATTTTGGTTCATTAATTGTACAAAGTTACTTAATGATATACTTGATAATTAATAACATCCATTTCATATTTTATTAATAATCCTATTTTATTTTATGTTGTTAATTAATTAATGTGTAAATTAATTAATGTTGTAAATTGTAATGTTGTAAATTAATTAATAATATTTCATTTAAATCATTATCGTAATCGCAGATAAGTAAGTCAATTCTATATTAATGTTGTTGTTATTATTTCTTGATTGTTAATTATACATTTTTGTTTATTTATAAAATTATATTTATATAAAAGAAAAGACAAAATTATTATTACTTTCATTTAAAAGAAAACTCGAGGTACCATGGTATAATAGTTAACAGAGAAAACAGAAACATGAAAAAGCATTTTTCTTACATTTCAATTCTATCGACAAGTGACAGATTTGAATAGTTTATAAAAAATATTAGAATTTTCATTTGGAATTTTCTCTTCTTTCATTTTTCTCCGATGTTCTTTAAATTCCAGCCACTTTATTCTCGTCTCGTTGTTCACCGGACTCCAATTTTTCGATGATCGAAATGTTTGAAAAATTATCTTGAAAAATTAAATTATACATAAATTATATGAGATAAATATTTCGTAAAATAATCAAACAAATATAATTCAGTATTATTCACCTCAGGAAAAGGTAAATATCTATTTTTGAATATGGCGACTAATATCCATATAGGTATTTGCATAACAGCAACGGAAAATAGAATCCAACCGACAACTAAAAAAAAATTTAGTCGTTAAATAATATTGTAAATAAAAGAAAAAACAAAATACGTGCATTTAATAAATATTTACCATAAGCTACGTTAGGATAAGAAATACCATTGTAAGTTAACAATTCCAAATTAATCATATTGTAAATAAAAATTACTGTGATTATACCAGGTGTTAAAATACTCCAACAGATTTTCCAAAAATACGACAATCTTCGATTTAGCATAAATTCAACGTCGTCGAGAAAATTATTGACTCCTATATGTAAAAAAAAAAAAAAGAAACACACACACACACAATTCGTTTAATCATCTCAATGTATTATAAATATATAAATAATTAATTAATAATTTATTTTAAAATAAGTAGAAATAAAAACAAATTCATACCGTAACACCAAGAAACAACGATCATTTCAAAAATGGCTGGTATAAACGCGAGGAACGAAGTTGCATAATAATCTATGAACGTTACCATGAATTGTCCACCCTGAAGAAAGAAAAACAAACAAAAATCCAGCTCTATATATACTCTCTCAATTACAAAATTTCATTATCAAAATACTTTTATTGTTCTTTTTTATATATATGATTATATATACCGGAGTGACATAGAATAATCCGATAAGAAATTCAAAGAAACATGTTCCAGCTGCAATATGCCAATGTTTCCATCTTGGAAATTGATCATTGATGATCGATATTATGCTAGAAGTTAATCCAACTTCGCTACCAATTCCAAGAACAAAAATCATTATGAAAAATACAACGGCGAAAAATTGTGGCAAGAAATCAAACTTGACGATCGTTTCTGGATAAGAAATAAATGCCAATCCTGTTCCACCACGTACAACAGAGCTAATATCTTTAGCTCCTAATTCGTGGCTAAGATTACCAAGTATACCAAATATAGTACAGCCTGCTAAGAAACTTGTTAAGGTGTCCAGAGTTGTTACTATCATTGCGTCCCTATAATCAAGTAAAGAATAAGAATTTAATCTAGCAATCAGTAAACCCCGAAATTACTCATTTTTTCAAAACCTCAATGTGGATTAGTCTTATCAAAAAAAGAAAAAGTATATAATATTAAACGATATACTGACCTATAAATATCATGATCGATCTTGTTGTGAGACGCGAACATAACAACAGCACCGAAACAGACAGTCAATGAAAAGAAACATTGTGCAACTGCATTGTACCAAATACTGGAAGTCAACAATTTGTCCCAATTGGGAGTAACGAAGTAAAGTATACCATTGGCTGAACCATCCAAGGTAACAGCTCTGATCAATAATACAAACATTACAATGTAAGGAAATATTGCTGTGAAATAAGCAGCTTTGCCAGAACTTTTGATACCACGAATGACTATAATAAATATACAAAGCCAGCTAATGAATAGACAAATTGTCAAACGCCAATCAGGTAATCCGATTCCGTCATCGATGTTAGTTTTTTCACGCAGTACCTCCTTGCTAAGTATTAAATAACTTTGACTTATCATCGATTTACTAATTGATATGCATCGATAGAAATATTATTTATGTTAATACTTACTAAAAGTATAATTCAGCTGAACTAAGATAAGTTACGTTTGAAAGGCTGGTACCATTATTGGGAATTTCATTGTCTTCTCCTTTCGAAGAATTAACACAGTATTTACCCCATTCTTTTTTACATTTACCCCATGGTAATTCTGATTGAAAACTTACGACCAAATAAAATAAAGTCAATGCCATTAGGGAACAATAGTAAGATGTTAATGCCAATAGTGTTAGAAATTGAGCGATACCAATACCTATGATTAAATCAAGAATAATTATGATCACGTTTTATATTTTCTTTTTTATAAACAAATTTAATATGTTCGATTTAAAAAAAAAAAAATAGATATTAAATTGTAACCTTTGAAGGCAGGTGATATTTCCCAGATTTTGATAGCGGATTTACTTGAAAATTGGCCTAAAGTCATTTCTAACAAATAAAGTGGTTTACCAACAACGATGAGAATTATTAGATATGGTATGAGAAATGCACCACCACCGTTTTCATAAGCAGTGAACGGAAATCTCCAAATGTTTCCTAATCCAACAGACATGGCGATGCAGGACATCAAAAATTCTTTATCGTTTCCCCATTGCGCTCTTCCTCCCACCTAATTAAACAAAACCGTATAAAAAAAAAAAGAAATGCAACTTTTAATTCTTTCAATGCGTCAAATATTAAACGGGAAATCACTTACGGTCTCTTCAGAAACCGAATTAGAATCGTTTCGATTGCTATTACATTCTGTAATATCATCCAAATTGAAAGTCTCGTTGGTGATTCCATTTTTAATGTTAAATGCCTAAATATGTTTTTGCATTAACATCTTTAATTAAATTTACATTTACGATAGTAATGGAGAAGAAATTTATACAAAACGGAATTAAAAGTTTTTGAATAATTTTAAAGATCGATTACACTTGTTTGAAACACTTTAAGCTAAATTGGCTTTTTTTGGTTGTAGTTTTTTTTTCGATAATCTAGAAACTTTCGACTCACCTTGGAATAACTATTACATTCATACGTAACATAAGAAATATTAGCTAACTATGTAACAATCTATGTATGTAATATCCGTCAGCTTGATCACGAGTTTTATTCGTGAACAATCAATACCAATAGAGCTACCAGTTACCACTAACTCGTTGATCATTGATCAAGGATCGTATCAAATGACGTTTTCGTTAGTCAAGTGGAAAGTATAATACACATTTGATAGAAAAGTAATATCGTATAACACTATCCAGAATATTTATACGCATATACGTGTATCTATATTTGGTAAGATTAAATAATAAACAAATTCTTGCTATACCTTTTTTCCCATGAATATCGAAGTACCTTCCACTTTAGTATCTTCAAGATCGTTAAAGTGTGTGTGTGTGTGTGTGTGTGTGTGTGTGTGTGTATGTGAGAGAAGTTTTATTGATATGTTTATGTGCAGTGTTTAATGATTTCTATAAAAAGAAAAATATGTTATATAATATATCGTAAATTAATGGTTATTATATATAAAAAACTTAAATGAACCTTTATTAATATATATTATTGTATGATTATTATAAACAAATTTAATTAAGTTGATAATAAATTTATGTATTTATGTGTATGTGTGTGTGTGTGTGTGTATTAACGTGTTTTACAAAACCATATATATTTTTATTGATAATAATAATAATAATAATAATAATAATAATAATAATAATATATGTTTAGAGGGCCAATTGAAAGAAAGTTTTTTTAAATACGTAAGCATAGAAAATTTTTTAATTAGAACAGAAAATTAATATGTACGTCAATAAAAGTAAATTAATTAACCAGTTTATTACGTGCAAATGAAGGAAAGTTCCGTCAAGGATTACGTCGCGAATAGGACTGACAATGTTACATTATTTTCTCGTTTTCCTGTTGATTAGATAAATAATTTTAATCCAACCGTTATTAAGATAACACGATCAAAAATACAGGAATTTTTTTGCAGAACAGTTTAAATACTCCTTCTTTTATTTCTGTTTTTTTTTCCTTAGATAAAAAGAACGAATAAACAATTATTGATGTCGTTCGTTGAACCGAAGTTCCTCTATCTTTTATACTATGAACAATTTGCAATCATAATTTGTACTGACTTATGAAAGATTATTATTCACGTAACTCAAATCATTAACTATATGATTCACGATTAATCGGATAACGTAAGACAATCGTTAACAGGCACGTACACACGTACAGCTGCTTCTCATTCATCGATGGATATTTTTTATTTTTCTCACTGATTGTGAGGAAATATTAAACGCTCACGTTTAATACATCTAAATTCCCTCTCTTTCTTATCCCAATTGTAAAAAAAAGAAAAAAAAGAGAGGGTGGGTGGAAGGAAAGGGGGAAATAATCAGATAAGAAAATAAATGATGTTTCACGTAAGAAAAAAAATGTAACTATTTTTATAAACATTTCTGCTCCTCGTCGTATTATTTCATGAAAAAGATATCAAATTTTACCCGCGACAATTTTATCGATTTTAATTCATTTGTTATTAAAATGAAAAATATAACGGTCGAGAAGAAGTAGCTTTTTTTTTTTTTTTTATTCGTAAATCGAATTAAAAAATCGATTGTTAATCATATCGATCGCGTGTTTTGAATGAAATTAGACGTGAAAAAAAAAGAAATTACTAAGTGGGATGATTTATTATTAGATTTGAATTAAGATGGATAAAAATAGAAACGTTAAGGAAGATATTCATAGGGAAAGAGTCATTTTGAAAAAGGAAGGACGTCATGTTAAAGTTTCGGGAGCTTATACCAAAAGAGAACTACGAAAACTTTTATATTCGTCTACTTCTATTTTACAATCCGACGATGAAAGCGTAAGTATGGAAAGAAAATAAATTCTAATTAAATAAACTGTTATAAGAATGATTAACAAGTTAAAACAATTTGAGAAAATAATTATTTTTTATTTCCTCGTTATTGGACGATTTTCGGATTTGTTAACGGTTCAAACGTTTTTACATAATTTCTAAACTATCTCGTTGGGTATCAATGAAATTTGACAAATTTATGTAATATACACTTCCGTCAGTATATTTCCACAGATTTAACTTTAACATTTTCGATTAGATCAAAAATCTCTTACTTTAGAATATCTTGATAGAGAACAAAGAGGAGTTTAAAAAGTGACATTAAACTGAGCCAAGTTGATCTCGACAAGATAAAAGAAGATAAAATTGAGGAAATCAGCAAAAAAGACAAACGTATTTTACCGAAGGATCTTCATGTAACCATAGATGTTATTAGAAATGTTCCGAGAAAGAATAAAGAAAAAGTAAAAAATATTCTCCTGAGAGATGATAAAAGAAAAAGGATAAATGAAAAATCGTTGAGAGAACATTTACGTGACATAGGTCTTAGTGATAGCCTAATCAAAGCTTTATTAACCAATGGATTTACCGACGAATACATCAGGTTGGTACGTGTAAAAACTAACAAATATTTTTTGTAATTTTTTAATTATAACTAATATGTTAATTTAAAAAAAGAGAGGAGGAGAAACGCAAAACTGTAACATTGGATAATCCGATCGTTTGTTCTATGAATATATTGTAATAAACAAAAATTATATATTAGTCCAATCAATCTAGCCTGATTTTCGGTTCATAATGGATATTGCTCATTTCTTAAGTGTTTAAAAAATAAATAAAACAAGACAGAGGTCACTTGCCGAGGTGTAATTGATTACACATCATTGTGAAATAAATCCGACACTTGATTATATTTTAAAATCTCTCTCATTTCTACGAATGCAACGAAAGTTATTTGTGTGAATTATGAACGCATACATACAGTATTCGGTTAAAAAAAATTCTACAACGTTACGATTACCTATTAGATTTTGTATTGAAAATTATTAATATATTTTTAACATTAAACCTACCACGCGCGTTCAAATGGTGAAAAGGTTAAAATTTATGGTCAACTTACGTTTAGATGTACTTTATCCTTATATCCATAAGTGCAGGTATCAATATATGTATATATCACTTCTCAGCATTACACACACTCACTCACATATGCATATCACTTGCATAGGAAGAATACACGCACACGCGTATACGTGGCCCGAAATAAATGTCACTTTATCTAATATCCTTGTTACACCTTCCGACGCTCGAAGAAGACTAACGATTATTATGAAAAATAGTTACGAATACATACGACATGTACCGAACATACACGAAGATCAAATACAAATCTAACGACGAAATGACAACGTTCGGTTGTCGACACTGGCCGAAGAGTGACAAAGAGAAACGAACGTAAACAAAACATTAAACGAACGACTAAGCCGGTAGTTAAGGAATGTTTTTCTATGTGTATTTTATATATAACGAATTTCCTAGAATTTACAGAGAGATTTAAACAGTACCGATGCTTACCTTCATTTGACTTGGACCTACATATTTGGCTATCTTTCTACACATTGAATACGTATAAGGATTATCACTATGTTTTCAAATTCTACAGCTGACCTATTTTTGTATCGTTGACCTATTTTTCT
>JACGTP010000002.1:6277546-6329446 GCA_023678845.1 Mischocyttarus mexicanus | reverse complement strand
AGAAAAATAGGTCAACGATACAAAAATAGGTCAGCTGTAGAATTTGAAAACATTGTGATAATCCTTATATGTATTCAATGTGTAGAAAGATAGCCAAAGGTGTAGGTCCAAGTCAAATGAAGGTAAGCATCGGTACTGTTTAAATCTCTCGGTAAATTCTAGGAAATTCGTTATATATGAAATACACAAAGAAAAACATTCCTTAACTACCGGCTTAGTCGTTCGTTTAATATTCTGTTTACGTTCGCTTCTTTCCGTCGCTCCTCGGCCGGTGTCGATAACCGAACGTTGTCATTTCGTCGTTAGATTTGTATTTGACCTTCGTGTATGTTCGGTACATGTCGTATGTATTCGTAACTATTTTTCATAATAATCGTTAGTCTTCTTCGAGCGTCGGAAGGTGTAACAAGGATATTAGATAAAGTGACATTTATTTCGCGTCGCGTGTACGCGTGTGCGTGTATTCTTCCTATGCAAGTGATATGCATATGTGAGCGAGTGTGTATAGTGCATGGATAGTGTGTATGAATACCTACAGTTATGGATATGGATATGCAGCATTGGATACAAGGACAAAGTTCATCTAATGTAAGTTGAGCAAAATTTTGAATCTTTTTTAACATTTGACTGCACGTAGTAGGTTTAGTATTAAAAATATATCAATAATTTTCTATAAAAAATCTAATAAGCCTAATTACATATATATTAAAAAATGTTTGATTTCCCTGATTGAATTGTGGCTAAATATCCGACATTTTTTTTTCCACCAACCCAATATAATGTTATTTTAGTTATATTGATGAAAATATAAATAATTGTTGTTATATATAATTAATATTTTAACATTAGAACAACAAATTTAATGACGAAAATAATTTCTTGATTCTTAACGTTAAATTTAATTCAAAGTAAACAATTTTTCTTTCATTGTCAGACTTCTGAAAGCCTTGGGTTTCCTCGAAGACGACATAGAACGTTTAAAATTAATCTGGAAAAAGGAATCTTACGATTCTACAGATTCTATCGAATCAGATGACATTTGCGTCTCTTCGAAATCTTCGATGTCCGATTATTATTTGTCACCCGAATGTCATTATTTAAAATATTTTTTAAGCAATGCTTTAGTACGAGCACTTCCAGAAATTGCTATGAAAAAACCTTACGATCCGATTGAGTATCTTGGGCATTGGTTACTTCATTCAAAGGTTTCTTTATATTAATTATTTAAATTTGTTGTTGTTGTTAGATATGTTGTTTTTTAGATATGTGAAGAACGTAGAAATAAACAGAAAGAATTCGAAATGGAATTAATGATCGAAAGGGAAAAATACAAAATGATGGTTAGCGAGTAATTGTTGAATGAATGTTAATAATTTAAATAAACTTACAATAATAAATATAATTTTTTTTTAAATATTCTTTTATAAAAGATAATGAAAGATCGAGATACCATAAAAGAGGAAATCAGAGAAGAAGAAGAAGGGGAAGGAGAATTGACCGAAGATTGGAACTTTATAAATTATGAAATTATTTAATATCGTCTAATAAAAATCAAACGAAAAGACATATACGAATTATATTTTTCTAGGAAAATAAATATTTTCAATTGGAGAATACCAACCATTTAAGATTAAAAATTTAAGTTGATTAAAAAAATATCTTTTACAATTAATATTTATTACAAGCTAAGTAATGTTTAAACAAATGTATTATAATATTGTTTAAATAATTATAAAACAATCTAAAGTATAAATTATTTAGATTTACTCGTATGAGTAAACAATAATACTGATTCGACAATAGTTAAAAATCAAATCGAGAATTCCTTTCTGTTTAAAATTACAAATAAACAATAATCCTTATTGGTTCGAGATTTTAATTTATCGAATTATCAAATTATAGAATTATACTTAACAATCTTAACTTGTGCGTTGTATAATATTTAATTATCTCATTTATTATTTAAAAAATAAATATTAGATAACTATAATCAGTGTGCATAATACATTGGTTCAAATAAATGTCAGATAATTACGTGTTTTCAAGCAATGTACAATAATTTTTATCTTTTTTTTTTCTTTCTCAATTATCCTGTTCACATATTATTTGAATATTGGAAATGACAGGTGAATAACTTAACTGTTATTATTAATATTTACTTTACATGAAGAGTAATCATCAAAATTAAATAATATTTTCTATAAATAAAAATCATTCATTTGTTTCTTCACAACAGTAAAATTCGTTAATCAAAAATTAATTCTTTATCATTTACTTTTTGTTCTCTATTCACATAATCTCTCTTTCTTTTTCTTTCTCACTTTGTATAATAACAATTCTAAATTATTTCCTTCTTTATTTCTTAAGGATCACGTCAATTAATATAATACTGTATAATAAGACATTTAAAATAATTAATAAGTAATAATAATAACTCTCTCTCTCTCTCTCTCTCTAAAGATTTAAATATAAATTATTTAAGAAAGATATCAAGGGTTATGAAACGCTAAGATCTATGTGATGATATTAATTTCGTTTTTAGACACATGAGGAATACGCAACGATTTAATTTTGTAAAATATTCTTAGTATCATATAACATCTGAAAAAAAAAAAGAAATTACTTTAAAAATTTTAACATATATTAAATTATTTAAGAAAAAAAATTAATAAATTACAAATCTACTTGAGAAAAAAATGTTAGAAATTTAAAATAATTATTTACATATTTCATTATTCGAGCTCATTGTTTAATGAATTTTTTATTTCTTATATTCTTCAAAAATATATTCCCGAATTTATATGTTTATTCTTTTAATAATATAAAATTGTAAAAAGAACAATTTATCAGTCAGGAGATTTTCTTCCTTCTTAATTGATTTTCTTTTTTGTCGATAAAAATGTTTCTCTGTATAATGTATATGTGTGTGTGAGTGTGTTTATATATATATATATATATGCAAAGTGCGAGGTGTTACAATAATACAGATAACTCAATCTCTTTGTTAAAAACGAGATCATACGAGTTTATCTTCTAAACAGAAAATAACATAAACGAATTGTTTTAATTGGGAACAATTACGTTCCTCGCGTTTTTTTCTCATCATTTCTTTATATTCCTTCCAACTTGTCAATTCTTGAATATTTCTTGGACCCCATTCAATTGAGGGATTAAAAGATTTTGTGAACATCTAAAAAAAAAACAAAAATCAAATATAATTATTTGAAATTTTTGGTATTATTCGTATAAGATAATATTATAAAATAATATTTTAAATTTTATACATTTGGCAATCCCAAATTTCGTTTACATATTATCGTATATATCATCCAAAATGGTAATTGTACTATCCCAAATGCGAATAGTGTCCATCCAGCAGCTAAAATTAATAATAAATATGTTTAATTAAAATTGTTTTAAATATTAATATAACGCAACATATGTGTGTGTGTAATAAATATAATTAATTACATAATGATGAGATCAATTTCAAACTACTCTACATTTTTTGTTATGATGGAGATAATAATAATAATAATATTGGTAATACCATATGCACTTGAAGGATATAAGACATCGGCATAAGTTAGTGGTTTCAAGTCAACAATAGCATAAATTAAAATAGTTGCTAGAAGAAGTGGTGTGATAACACCCCAACAAATTCTCCAATAAACTGAAGGCCTTCTTTTTAACATGAATTCAACATCGTCCAAGAAATTTTCTAATCCGTATATCCAAAAGAATCCAGTAACTTCAAATGTAGCAAATACAAACACGATAAAGGAACCAGCGTAATGATCAACAAGGGCTAATATAAATTGACCACCCTATAAATAATTAATATTTTGTTTCAATTGCATACAGTAGCGTGCTTATCCAAAATTTATTATACATTTATTAATAATTATATATTATAATTTATTAAACAAAATATTACATTAAAAATAATTATAGTTAATAGGATAAAAAATAAAATATTACTAACCGGTGTGCAATAAACAACACCACATAAGAATCCAATGACAGATGTACTAAATACAATATACCAATGCTTACAACTTGGAAACTGATCACTGATAATAGTAATTATTCCACCTACCAGCGCAATGGCACTCCCGATACCAAGAACGAATAGCATTAAAAAGAATAGCACAGAAAATAACTGTAACAGATATAAATTACGTTGATCAGAAGTAATTTACTACTTTAATCTGAATTACGATCTCACCTATCGATAGATCTTTTATCATTATCATAATTAAAATAATCTTTTCGTATTCGCATATTCGTAAATATTTGATAAATTTAATTATACTTAAATTAATCGTGTTTTACATATAGGACAATTCTTATTCAAGGATGTGAAACAAACGATTGAACGAGACAACGATTATATTTTTTTCTTTTAATGTCATAGCTCACAATTAGAAAGGAATGTCTATTAAATATATAATCATCTTGTATACCTTGAGAACATGAAGGACGCATTTTTCATAAATGACGAACGAATAAATAAATAATATATTTTTTTCTCGTAATTTATGAATTATTCGTAAATATACGATATATATATATGAATTTCAAATAAAAAGATCATTTAAAAAGAAAAAAGAAATCTATCGATGATGAATCGTGTATACGATTAATAAAACTTTCTCACATTTGGCAATATTGTAAATTTTGCAATAGCATCTGGGTAAGAAACAAAGGCCAAACCTGTCCCACCTCTAACAACTTTGCTGATATCATCGGTGCCAAGTTCGTGAGCTAGATTACCAAGTATACCGAAAATAGTCAAACCTGCCATGAGACTGGTAAAGGTGTCTAAAGTAGTAACAACCATGACGTCTCTAAAATTTGATAAGATTATGATTAATATTTTTTGTTTGGATTGTTCCACGAATCGAGTCCAGTGATAGATTTAAAGTACTCCAGTTATTGGTTGAAAAGTCAATAGTGTAAATTAGATAAATTAAAACAGCACATTTCATTCGGTTATATTTAGTATTTAAAATTTATGCATTTATCGTGTTAAAAAAAAAAAAGAAATTGTAAATACTGGCCCAATCACATCCCGTAATTATTCCAATATAATAAATAGCATTTATTTAAATTTTATAAATCGTGTCGATTGAAACAACGTGATTTAAATATTGCATAATAAAATAATAATAACCTGTAAATGTTGTGTCTGAAATCGTTGTAGGAGGAATACATGACGACACCTCCGAAACAAACCGACAATGAAAAGAAACACTGTGTCACAGCTGCGTACCAAACATTCGGATCGAATAGTTTGTCCCATTTCGGTTGAATGAAGAATATTATTCCATTGCCTGCTCCTTCTAACGTAACTGCTCTAATTAATAAAGCTATCATTATCACGTAAGGAAATATAGCAAGAAAATAGGATGCCTTTCCTGAACTTTTAACACCCCGTGCAAGAACAGCAAAGATGCTGCACCAGGCAACAAAAAGGCAGACAGTTAATTTCCAATCGGGTAGACCCAAACCATTATTTATATTAGGTATCTCTTTCAATACTGTTTTCCTGTATTAAAAATTAAAACAAATATATATATATATATATATATATATATATATAACAGAATAAAACGAGTTAATATTTTATTAGCAATCAACACATTCCGAATAAATATATCTAAAAATAAATGAAACTTTTAAAATCACCAAAATGACCATGATGAGTCATCGTAATATTTAATACGAAATTTCTAAACATTACTGGGAACAATATCGAGCAAAGATAGTAATAATAGATGTTATTAACTTTTCTTATTTATCTAGATTCGTGATATTTTTTTCCATAGATCGTGTCATAAAATCAACGATGCATTTAAAGATTTATAATTTGATAGCGTCTCAAGGACGTACTAAGATGAGATATCAACGGGACCTTATAAAAAAATTTTCGACGAGTCGAGTTAAGCTGACATAAGTAAGCAAGATAAAGTTCTATACTGTCATACTTATATTATATCTGCATCTACATATAGATGAGAAACTTATCAATACATTCGCGGTAATATGATATTTGCATCCTGTAAAACCAGATCTCGAAACGTCTAAACTTTTGCATAAATCATCTTTGTTTTTTTTTTTTTTCATTTTTTTTGTAAATCCCTTCCTTCCCCTCCCCTCCTACCCAACACTCAGACATTTATCATCTTTTTTTCTTTTTGATTTTAATCGTTCGTGTCTCGACGTTAAAATAAAATTTTATCTTAACAGTTTAACGTGTTAATTTAACATCTATTACTCACATGAAATAAAATTCAGCGGAACTTCTCAAGTGCGTACCATTACGAGATGTTGCATTTTCTGCTTTGATCGAATCAACGCAGGTATCTCCCCATTCGAGAAGACACGATGACCAAGGTAATTGAGATTGAAAACTACCAATCAAATAATACAAGGTCATTGATATCAAGGAACAATAATATGTACCAACTGAGATCATTGAAAACATCTGGGCCCAACCAACGCCACGAAAAGCTGGAACTGTCGTTAATATTAATTTAAAATTAAAAAGAGAGAAATAAGGAACAAAAGATATTAATGTTAAAATAGTTTTTCTTAAACTTCGATCGAAATAAGAATTAATGTTGATTATTGGTTCATACCTGCGGACCACATTTTAACCGACGATCTACTAGTGAATTGGCCTAATATCATTTCCATATAATAAAATGGCTTTCCAACGACGAAAAGAACTATTATGTAGGGTATTAAAAAAACACCTCCGCCATTTTCATATGCAGTGAATGGAAATCTCCAAACATTACCAAGACCAATTGACATTGCGATACAGGACATGAGAAATTCAATACTGTTACCCCATGTTGCTCTTTCTACAGTTTTCTCTACTATTGTCTATCAGAATTATTATTTCTTGTTATTATTATAATACGTTTCTTTAGATAATTTTTTTACAAATAAATTATACCTTAATTATTAATTATAAAAAAAGAAATATTTAAAATCATTCCAAATTTACCAATTCTTCAATCGCCAATGTTGGTTGAGTAATTTTTCTATTATCATCGATACCATAATTAATGGTAAAATTGTCGTCGTTCTAAAACAAAAAATACATTTTACCAAAATATTTATAACACTATTTGAATATTTAATTATTATTGTTTTTATGAAATATATTTTTAATCTAAACAAACCTTTTCGATTTTTGTCGAATTTGTAAGATTAACATTAGTCTGCCCGTTGGATAAACCATCGTCTCCCACGAATGCAGCATTGTATTTACCTTCCTAAAATATATACAATTTGTTAAAGATAATAAATACTTACGATAAAAAATTAAAAAATAAAAGACAGGCATATATTTAATATTCTCATTAACGTTGAAAACAAAAAAAATTGAATAAAATTATAAGATAAAAGTAAAAAAAAATAATTAAACTTCAAAAAATTCTACAATCAATTTAACGTTTAACAATTCAATCGTTTTCCTCCCAAACGATCTATCATTATTATTATTATTTTTATTGTATTGTGTGTTGTTGTTGTTGTTGTTATGATGATCGTGTCCTGTCGCATCCAATTGAATTTAATAATGGAAAGGAAATAAACCACAAAGGTCGTCGATCTTCGAGTACTGGAAGAAAATCTACGCGTTCGTAGATCTTCAAGGACACTTTCTAAAGATCTAACTTGAACTAACATAGACAGCTATTAGGTAAATTCCCCATTGCGAATTCAGCAAGTAGTATACAAATGTGTGTGAGAAAACTTGTTTAACTCTGGGTAAGAGAAATAAGAAAAAAAAAAAAACGAAAATAAGAATGTCGATCTATTAGATCAGCCATTGGGAATTACCAACGTTTAAAGAAAAAAAAAACGGAAATTCTGAAGGAAAAACCTTTCGATTAAACGGACTTTAATCCACCATAAATTTAATTAATTACCACATGCACTACAACGGATACGCATAATCATTGCATGAATGACCGACTACCTATAGTAATTAATATTTTAATGTTTTCTCTCTGAAAACTCATTTACCATGTTCTTTTATAAGATGGGAACAATAATTCTGTCTACCTTGAATATCTATTTTTGTTTACAATCGTACAATAATAAATTTTTGAAGATAATAATTACACTATTGCAGAAATACAAAAGAACAGTAATTGTCGTATCAATGAAAGATATATATAAAGATATATACAAGTAACCCTCATCTAACACGGTAGATAGATTCCTAAAAAATTCCGTGTTGTGTGAAACCGTGTTGTATGAGACTCAGAGCCAGTACAAAAAGGGGGATTACACTGTATCTTTAAGGCTGTAGAAGTACAGTGCTGTACAAAGGTTTTTGCAATTTTCTTATCGTGTTAGAGCTAAACCGTGTTATAAGATGTCGTGTTGTAGGAAGGCTACCCTATCGTCATAACAGTATTTTCTTACAATTCTATAATTTTCGTATCACTGAAAAGAATACACGTTTTATTGTACGTTCGATATTCTTTATCGTCACAATAACATTGACGCAAATTATAACAATTTCTATAAATTTTGATTATTTATAAAAGATATTTTACTATTACATTTGACATTGAATGATAGCTTCATTTTCACTTTCACTAATATCTTACTGAAATCGAAAACGGTACAAAAAAGAAGATGACCGTGATATCTCATCTGCGTTACAACCTACACAAAAGATATTGACATCACAATATGTATCCCTTTTTTTATGCCATTCAAGTTTTGTGAACATTTTTTCATCTTATAACAAATAACAGAGATATTCAAGGTGAACAGAGTACCTTTTTTAGACGTGAATATCTCAAGAATAAATGGTCAAAATAATATAGTCATGCAAATGAATTTTTATTCATTCTTTCGTTCTCCTAAAAGAATATATAATTACGTATTTAAGAAAAAAAGCATCGATAATCTTGAAATCTCATATAAAAATGACCTTGAGAAAAAATTCTTTCAACAGTTTGATTTCCTTACAAACCCCACTCTCCTCCACCCCTCTCTCTCTCTCTCTCTTTTGCAATAGTTCGACATTTTCCTTTAGAGTTTTTTTAATACGATTATAAACGAAGAATATATTCAAGGTTAACAGAGTTACTGTCGCATTCTACACATTCAAATTTCGCATATTTTTCATATATATTATTCATTAAAATAATCGATATTTTTTGTATATACATATAAGTATATATATGTATTTTTAAACGCATCATCAAATCAATCATTTTATTCCATATCGCTAGGAATATTCTAACTAAGGAATAAGTACTTCTAACGTATTTTTATTGCAGTGAAAATAAATGATGACAAAAGAGAAAGAGAGGAAGATGATATATCCGAAGTGAAAGTTTATTTAAAGTAAACTTGTTGTGTAACAATAAAGAAAAATATACAATTAAATAAATACAAATTGTATAATATATGTATGTAAATAAATAAATATTTGGATTTTATATTTAATATAATATTTTAATTTTTGTCATGTGAGTATAGTCTGGGATTTAAACTCAATTAATTGACCTTTCAGTAAACCATTTTGAATCATTTAATTTTTCAGACCTTATTCGGAGTCCAAAAAATGAAAATACATGTTTTCACAATTAATTTCATCTTCTTATCTTTAACATTAAACTTTCCTAATTAACTTGTTCCTTTGATATTCTTCTTACTCTAAAGAATTTCTAATAACAACGAATTCTTATGATAAAACAATGTTCAACATTTTTAATCAGTTTAACAACACTACAATCATTTCTAATCGTAGCTACAACGTGTCCAATTTGATTACATCACAAGTTTCCAAATTATTTTTCTTTTTATTCTTCCTTTTCTTTTAAATAAGATTTTTGTTTCCCAGAAATGTAAACCGTCGTAATTATCTTCTGTTGTTCCTAATTTTGATAATTAATCGCGTTAACTATATTACAGTATAAAAATAATATTATAATGTAGGACCTTTGAAATTATTCCTTTCACTATTTCTACGTAACTCTTATCGAAGTGGACATCGCAGAGACTTAAGTAACTCTCGTCCATGTAATTACGGGATGTTCAACACACCTACCTGACATAACCGTTTTAATTATACAGGGTGACCCCAAACGTTCTGAGAAACTGCTTATCTCAAATGCACTGTGAAATTTAACTAAAATTCTTTTTCTTCTTTATTTTATTCTAATGAAAAATTCTTTGCAAATATTTTTTCCAAACTCTCTTCTATTTCTCTGTGATATTTGATAAAAAAAAAAAAAGTGTTTAAAAAAACATCCGATGGTCGATTGAATTATTTGAAGAAACATCTTGTGGACATGTGTTCATCGGAAATATTCTTTTTTTTTTTTTTTTTTGAGATATTACATTTTGTAAAAAAATTAATAAATTCGATCGAAACGTTTGCGACCACCTTGTATGCGCCTTTAAAATTACTGTAGCGTAATTTATCGTATTTATGTGTCATTTGGAAGAAATTAATCAATTTTATTCGACATTGATCAGGTTTGATCGACCATTTCAAATGTTTCATCGAATTATTAAAGAAATCAACCAAAATCATGTAATAATGAAACGTTATTTGCTTAAAACCAAAAAAAAAAAGACGAGAAAGTGAGAAAGCAAGAACAATTCACTTTCTTCTTTGACCGACCTATGTGTTTTTAAGACTTTTAAAAAGAAATAAAAAATAACAAGACCTAAATAAAAGATACAAATATTAAGGAAAAAAGCTTGTGAATGTCTTCTTTTTTTCTTCTTTCGTAATATACGAAAGTTATAAAATAATCTAAATTTAAAATAAAAAAAAAATTGATTGTCGTGTTTTTACAAAGCTATTTGAATTAAAATACAAAAAATAAATTTAAAAATATGATGCATATTTCTTAGATTTTTCTTTTCTCTAACTAAATATATATATGTATGTGTATCTGTATTCCAAAACTCGATTATTATTATTCGATTAGGATCATTAGTGTAACAGGTCGTTTAACATTATGTTTACGTAATGAATTTAAAGAAAATTTATCTTTCCAGACTCGTACGAAATTTGACAAGTGATTTTAATAAGCCAACTGTTAAAATGATTAATATTTATATAACTAGGAACAAATGTTTAATTTGTTGATTTAGAATGACTAATTTTCTAATCATTTCTATTTAAATTTGATAATGAATATTTGGCAAAGTAGTTGAATTTTTTTTTTTTTATTATTTTATTTTATTTCTTAAACAAGAATCAATTAATATAAAATTGACACATGTGATATTTAATATTAAATCTACATAGTAATTAATGTTTAATGTTTATTTAAGATACACGTATATGTATAAGATTTTTATTATAATTATTATTATTTGATATATTTACAGAATAACTTATTCCTTCGGAAAATTTATGTGAACATATCATAAGATAACGGATACCCTAATTTATTTTAAGAATTATCTACTTTATGTATAATTTTTAATTCACAAATTGCAAAATCACAAATCTGAAAAGAAATCTCCACACACACACACACATAAAATAAGCGATATATAATTGATTTTAAAGAACTTTTGGTCATCCTTGTACTCATTCCTTACGTAAGATTTTAATCGAGATGATGATGATAATAATAATAAAAATAAAAATACAAAAAATAAATCGTTCTTCGATTAAATGTCTGTATAAACATAAACACGATTTCTTCTTCTCTCTCTCTCTCTCTCTTTTCCAAGATAGACATAACAACGAGAATGTGAATATTATTCCTGAATGAACGAGGAAACGTGATGAATTAATTGATCGACCCTAATGTTAATTTTTCATTGTTCAAAACAAAAGTAACAATTACCATTAAGTCAAATTATACGCAAGCATAACGATGGAATGTATTATCCATCTTTTGTAATGACTACGATTTTCCGATCAATCGATTATCGATCTAACCCTATTATCTTTTTGTTTTCTAACAATAAGATCACGTTATAGAATATTTACGCAAAAAAAAAATGGAAAGATAACTTTCAAATGATATTATTTTTTTTACTGTATATATAATTAATTATTTATATAATTTAATCCATAATAAACACTAATTCTTTTTTTATTGACAATCAGAAGTGAACCATTAAGAACTAAATATATTATAAAAAAATCTTTGATTTGATTTTTATTAAATATTTGGAATGAAAAATAATTCATTCGTTATCCGTGCCAATTATTTTCAATTTTTTATAAAATATACTTCATATATGAGATATAATATAATAATTTCATATAATGTGTATTAAAAAACACGTATAAACTTATTTATATAAATATAAATATGTAATATAAATTAAACTTATTAATATAAATATTTTAAAAATACATCAAATATGTCTCTTACCTTTCCCATTTTGATCTCTTTCAAATAAATAAATATGAATAAATAAAATCGACGTATCCTTGTTAAAGGAATGAAAATAAAATTTTAAAAATGGTCGTCCCTGAAACGAATTTATAAAAAAAAAAAAATAGGAACAAAATTTGACGAGAGTATCTCGTAAACACGTGGTGATTTATATTTCTTTTTAAACTTATTTCAACATTTTAACATCCGTACTCGCACGTTTCACTTAGGTGAGTAGATATTACCTACTTAAGCTCTAAACAACCACTGACTGTTTCATGATCGTTCTTACAAACCTGTTACGATGGTTCTCTTTCAGAAAGTAGTAGGGGTAACCGAACTATCACCACGATCGAGTACAACGAATCAGAACTCGATCAAGAAGGGGAAACTGATTGTGAATTTCATCTGAAAGGTGTACCATTACATTTAACTTTTATTGTATTTTAGAGCATTTCTTAATGACATCGATTCGTCTATAACAATTTGCAAAATAATTCTCCAGTTTGTTGCGCAACTTTTACTATTTTTACACACAAAAACTTAATAGGAATATATAACAAAAATATATAATATTTATTATAAATGTGCTTTTACCATTTATGAGATTATTTAATTTTGTAACACGTAAGAAAAATAATTTTCATGATCGTTAAATAAAGCATAGAAATGATTTAACTTTTTAAAGGATCTTACCACCCCACCCAGATCGCTCAAAAAATGATTTTTTCGACTCAACATAAACTTTTTTTTGATTATCGAATGAAAAAAATATTTAAACCACATTGTAGCTATGCTATTTACGAATAAACTAAATTTGTTTTTGTGTTTTTCTTTTTCAAATGCAAAATGACATTTATACACGTTCGGCCATTTACGCGCATTTCGTGGAAACGGTCTCCGTGGGAATTGCTGCAGTGCCGCTATTTTTTAATATTTTTTATCCAAAATTTATTTAATACATTCTCGAGACCGTATTTTAGCTGCGTATTCAAAAGTAAAAATACATTGTTTTGTATTTTTGAGTGTATGCATTTTTTTAGAATAAATTCATTATTTTTCATACGAGCTGGGTTATCACATCCCTTGAAGTAAATAATATTGCAATTAGTTAATATTATTATTCTCTTTTGTTTATTATTCTTTTAATTTTTGTTTATTACGTTTTTTTTTATCCTGTAAACTCTCTGGTATGTCAATAATTTCGTGACTCGTCGTATGCGCTTAGATCGTTCAACTGTAAGGGAAACAGGTTGATCGACTAGTAAAAAGAAAAAGGATCTGTTTGCTCCTTGTTAGTCTTATTGTAAAAAAAACTTCAAGACTTGAATATTTTGTAAAGGATTGATGATGTGTATGTGTGTGTGTAATGTATTATTTATTAATATATATTCCTAAACTTGTAATTTTGCGATCTAACAAAAAAATTAGCTTAAAAAGTCACGAAAGAAAATAATTGATTTTTAAAATCACTTCGAGACTTATAGCCCACCCTGTATGTGCACTTACTTTTATTTTCAATAATATTAATATTAATATAGAAAATACATGACGTATAATAAAATATATCTATTTGTAAATTGAAGTAAATCAATTTTATAAATCTAAATTATACTCAAAGTTTTCGTAAACTCCAGCAAAGTACTCCAAAAAGTACTCCAGTACTCCAGCAAAGCATTATTTTTTATAATAATAATAATAATAATTAAAAGATGTTTATATACTTTGTTATACGTGAGTAATTAATAATTATATAAAACAAATATAAACAATGTTTAATTTATAGTTTTTTTTTTAATTTATACTTGTTAGAAAGAATAATAATTTGTAATAATTCTGTAATGCGAGTAACAAAAATTCAGGATGATCAGGATGATTATATCCAGACTGGCAAAACAGAAATTTGGCAAGAATCCTTTTTCTTTTATTTGTAGCCAATCATATCAATGAACCGGTATAAACAGAAATGACTGGTCCAGCATCAGTGGACTTCTAAGAAAAATTTGTCGGAACCGTAAACGGTTCCAGTCCTTGGGGCAAGACATTCTTTTGGCGAAGAGCTAGGGGAATACCTTCGAACTTGGGTTGCATTCTAATTGGTCAAAGTTTCTTAGTTGTGGAAGGGAACATAAAAGAAAAAAAGAGAAAAAAATATTACTTGAGATACTCACTAAAAATCTCGAATTCCACAAAGTAAAAATAAATATAAATAAATAAATAATAACAAAATAATAATAATAACAATAATAACAATAATTAAAATTAAAAACAATAATGCATCTACAAAATAAATTAAGTAATAAAATAAAATAATAAATATAACTTTAACCAATTATATATATAATATTAATATTATTATTATTATAATACCACATGTAACACAAATAAAACAATATTTATATTACTACTACAAAATTCCATAATTTCAAATAACATATTAAACAATATTT
The DNA here is from genome assembly GCA_023678845.1 of Mischocyttarus mexicanus. Lineage (NCBI taxonomy): Eukaryota > Metazoa > Arthropoda > Insecta > Hymenoptera > Vespidae > Mischocyttarus > Mischocyttarus mexicanus. The sequence continues at coordinate 6,314,601 of JACGTP010000002.1, read as the reverse complement.
TATTTTTATTCTTTCTCTTATCATCTATAATATATGAACGAATGCAATCAAGGTCACTCATAATAATTTCGTTACGTAAGAAAAGGAGATTAAAAAAAAATAATAGATATATGTTAATATAAAAATTAGAAGTAGAAATAAATAATATAAAGATAGATGTATGTAGAAGAAGTAGTAGACTATATTCATAATAGTGACTTCAATGACAGCATAAAACATGTTTCTGCGTATTCGTAATCAAAATGACGATGGTCAAGTGGCATGATCGGCCTTCGAAGAGACACATCGAAGGGATGAGAGAGTATTTACGCGGGTGAAAGTAAACCAGTGAACCGGCCATATCTGACTGGAACTAGTTAAATCTATAGTTTGTGAAACTAACCATATTCATGAATCTTACATACATGTACATATAAAAATATAATATTTATATATTTTATAAATTGCGAATTTATATAAGTATATATATATGTACGTGTGTATATTGTGAAATTATACCTATTAAATTAAACTGGTATTAAAACAACCTAAACATAAAACATCGTACACATATATACATAAATGAAGAAATTATCGTAAAAAATAAGGATCAAATTTGAAATTTTATTACCAATGATTCATCGATCTTTAAACAATTTATTAAATATAATTATTAATAAATTGATCATCTAACACAATAAAATAAATATTAATTAAGAAGATAGATTTATTACCTAAAACAAGAATAGGAAGATGGGAGAGGGGGCGGGGCTTATCAATCTATATAAAAAAAAATTGTTTTTAACGAATATTAAACACGATTATTTTTCCTCTTCGACGTTTTTATTTTTTGTTCTTTACTATTTTTTTTTTTTTTTCATAATACACATAACCATATAATATATGCATTATCGTACGGTTGATAATAAACAAGATAACACAGTTACGTAACATTGGTCCTAATAGATCCTTATTTGATCTTAACCCATGCGAGCCTTATCGGCTTTTATTACAACGACAAATTAATCGTAAAACGATTTTTTTTTTTTTCTTCACTTTGCAAGAAAAGCCACAAACAAGTTTTAGGATAAATTTTATGTGCAAACAATTGTCAACGATAAAATGAGAATAATCGTGTAACAAACACGTGGGGGTATAGAAGAATTTTATTTACCGTAACCGACAGTCCTAATATACATTCGTTTTATCTATTTAAATGTGTGTATCTACATATTTGCATGTATGTATACGTGTATATGAATATGTAAATCACTTTCGTCAAACCGGAATACAGTTTTATCAGTTGCACTTGATCTTTCCTCATTTATTTAAGGTTGGTTGACTGAATAACTATGAAATTTCCAATTTTTTGTTTTTTCTTTTCTCTATGGCTATTTACAGGAAATAAGTGTCATGCGTATAACGAATGTCTCATTTTAAATGATGTCATCAAATATTTTTGATCTTATTAATTTGGTTTGGAAATATCAATAAAAAAAAAACTACTCGGATTCGTTTAGAAATTTTTTACATAATTTTTATCTGGCTTAAAGTATCAATTGTAACTTTTACAAATTTTTTTATAACACTTTCATATTTCTATGCTAATTACAACAATGAATGTTACATTTGTTCATGGAAACTTAACAGCTATTATTTGAAACTTTCTTTTTTTTTTTTTTGTTTTAATCAATAACATTAAGGAAGAGATATTTAGTGATACCATTTGAAATTAGACATTCGGTATACCAAGAAATATTTTTCGAGCAAATTGAAAATACTAAAAGGAGTCGAATAAATGAAAGAGTTTTTCAATAGAAGAAGAGAAAAAATAGATTGAATTAAAAATAAACAACATTAGTTGCTTTATCTTCATTTAATCAGAATTAAAATTCACCATTATTAAAAATATTTAAAGACTAGAACTGACGTATATGTATGGCCCATAAAAAAAAGAAACATTGTTCGTATAAATAATTTGTCAGATGTAATTTGAAGAAAATAAAAGATTCTATAATACGTAATTTTGATTGTTCGCGTTTCATAAATTATGTTAAATATATAACTTCCTTGACATTAGAATACCTGTTTTTGTAGTTTCCGGTTGTCCTTTTATAAAAGAAAATAATCATAAATAATCAAATAAATAAATAAATAAACAAATAAATAAATATAAAGATACGAATGAAAATCTGTACGCTATATTAATTTATTCGAAGAATACAAAATTACGTAAAAAAAATAATGAAATGTGTCATACCTGTCTACAAATCAAATATTACAAGTCACATACACCGATTATACATCGTTCGTCAAATAACACGATACGAGACGTAACATCGAAGATTGATAATAAGTTACAACTTTTTTAATCATAAGTGAGGAAATCATTATATTTGTGAATTATCTTTAGAGAGATTAAGAGAAAAAGTGAAAGAAATTCTATTGGTACATTTAAACTTGTATCAATATTTACTAGTAAATATATGTCTGGACAAGAGTATATATGTGCCCATAATTACGAAAGTGGTCTAATGTAAGTCAAAATTGAAAAAAAAATGAGTTTATCAGTTATTTCACAACATGGAATATATGGAATTCAAATACAAAATCAAATGCAATTTATTAAATATTTTGAAACAAGAAATGTATGACTTAGAACACTTTTATAATTATGGACACATATATATATGTAAATGGGAATTCCAGACGCATCATGAATGCTAATCAACTATGCGTAGGGTGTATATATAAAAAACCATAAAATTAATTAGGAGCAGAGACTGAAAATAAGAATATATGTTTTTTTTCTTCGTAATTTCATATACATTTCTTTTTTTATGTGATATCTACTTTACCGAGATATCAGACAATTTATCAAACTCGACATATTCATAAATATTATTCGAAATTTCTGGTAAAAGTAAATTTTGTATTATTCATTTCTATTTGTTAAAAGTTAAATAAAAAAAAACTTTTTTTTTAACTTTTCAGCTTTTTTATTTATAATCTTTTTTTGGAATTGTTTGAGCAATTTTTAGAGAGAAATAGATAGATGCATATTTAATTTACAACCTGTTGACAGGTTCTTCAACAAGTGTGTGTGTATTTTAATAATTTTATTATTACATACCCAGTGAACGCAAAACGTTAATATGACGATTTATGTCATTTTTGAAAAATTACGTAAATCGTCATATTAACGTTTTGCGTTCACCTGGGTATATAGGATACACTAATCTAAGCAAATGCAACTGTAACTAATAAAATTTGTTTCGTATTTATATTTATATAAAAAATAAATAATTTTATATATTACGTTAATGAAAGATTTCAATGATTTCAAGTAAATATTCAATAGATAAAATATTTATTAGGTGAGTCATAATCGATAAGATGTAAAAACCATAGCAACGAAATACAAAACAAATAGAAAGCTTTTCTTCATTCGACGATACATGGATCTAGTGTTTAGTCAAAGTACTTAATAGTAGTGTTTGAATTTTGATAATTATAAATAATCACATAAAAAAGATAATAATTGTCAATGTCAATTAAAATCATTTTTAATTGTTAACGAACGTTATCAAAAAAAAAAACAATGGACGTCAAGGACAGTAGCGAAGAGGAGGACGAAGAAATCCGAGATATTTCGCCCTTCAGTAAATTTGACGAAAGCATCGAAGTTCGTAATGCGGAAGAAATTAAAAGTCCAGTTAATCATCCAAGGCCACCGAGTTCGAGAAGAGGTAGAAGAAATTTTACGAACGACGGTCCTGATATTTTAGAGGTTAACTCACCCCGAGAAAGGCGCGAATTTCGAAGGTAACCCCCCAATTCGTGTTTTAAAAATCAATTATATGTAATATAAAAATTACAATATAATTTATAATAATATATAACTTATACTTAAGTAAACTTTAATTTTTTGATATGAAATAATAATTAAATTTGGTGAGAAAATAAATAGAAATAGATCCAGTAAGATATTTCGGAGGATGTCGATAAATTTAGAATATCATTTTCAAAATCAGATTTTAATTAAAGGTATCCTGATCAAGAGAGATTTAATAAATCATTAGTGATCGGTAGCGACCCATCAGACAGCGAAGAAACAGACGATGATGATATCCAAGGATCAAGTATTTCCAAACAAATGGAAATGTACGATCCAAAGGAATTCGAAGATCTCAACGTATCAACTGAGTTGAAAGAACTCTTTCAAAATATTTCTAGGTTAACATTTCTTCTTTTTATCTATGAGCATTAAAAAAAAAAAAAAAGAATCATATTTTTTTCTAACAATAAAATAAGAATAAAAAAAAAAATCATTTTTCTTTTCTCTAAACGATCAGATATACGCCACAAAAGATAGAATTGAATTATAAGTTGGTGCCATTTATACCCGATTATATACCAGCGGTCGGTGATATAGATGCCTTCATAAAAATTCCTAGACCAGACGGTGTTGAAGATAAAATAGGACTTGCTGTATTAGACGAACCATGTACAGAACAATCCGACCCAGCTGTATTACATTTACAATTAAGAACCCATTGCAGAAGTGCTAGTGCACCTAGGCAAGCAGTAATAAAAAGAGTCGAAGATGCGGAAAAAAATGTTAAAGCCATAGAGAAATGGATCGAGGACATGAATCAACTTCATCGAAGTAAACATCCGCCTGCTGTACAGTTGACTAAAGCAATGCCCGATATCGACACATTGATGCAACAATGGCCACCGGATGTTGAAGATCAATTAAACGAGGCGCCACTCGATTTTACCTCACTCGATTGTGAATTATCAAGTCTCGTTGACGTTATCTGCCATCTACTCGACATACCTTCATATGATGGCTACAGACTCGAAAGTCTTCATACTCTTTTTACGCTTTATTGTGAAATACGAAACGCAACGTTGCAAAAAATTTGAGAACTAAAAACCTCGAACGAAGGACGTGTAACTTTGAAGTTACGCTCATCATATGTGATTATACATTTGAAAACTAATTTTATTTATTATTTTTCTTAATTCAAAATTAAATCATTATTTATTTTAAACACTTTGTGTGTTAAATATAATTACACTTAACATAGCGTATAATCAAACTAGTATAAATTATACTATAAGTTTAATATATCATTTGTATTTTAAATGTGAATAAAAATTAGATTTAAAAGAAATTTAATTGAGGAAGGAAGGGGTTTAATTAATCATATCTAAACTCTTTTTGTTCTAAACATAAACATACAATTTATCATATATATTATATGACGTAATATATGAAGAATTTTAATCACTGCTCGATGATTCACTGAAAAATAGAGTACATTGAAAGTTGTAAACATTTCTTTCATAATTGCATTAAAACATTATATATATCGTAATAAACGTAACAATGATAAGTTTTCGTCACAAATAAGAGAAAAAAAAATTATCAACTCTCATATTATTAAATATCCAATTAATTTATCATTAAAGATTATTTGACCTACATACGCATAATCAAAAAATATATAGAAATAACTTATACGTACAGGCAAATTACACGCATGCATATGTACGTATATCAAAAATATTATTTTTTCAAAATAATAAAAGTTTCACCCAAATATGGGTGACGGGCCCCACGGGAAATATACATGTCACCCATATTTTGATAACGTAACACTCAACGTGTTGAATACATTTACTACCCCTTCCGCAATAGTTTAGTAACGCATGCGTATATCTTATCTCTCTTTTCCTCTCTCGTTCTTACAATTAGTCACATTTCAATGACAAGAAAGTAACATTATGGTTTCGTCTAGTGTGAAACAGATGTTTCAGCATATAATACGTGTACAAGTCACGTGATATATAGATGTGTGGATAAACAAGCATTGTTTTTATAACTCACCATTTCAATACACTTAGTCAGTATATTAATTGAAACCGTATTATAAGTATTGTACTAGTATAGTGAGGTTATTTTTCCCTTTAATAAACGTTAAATTGTATACCTTTTTCTTTTATAAATATTAAGAAATAATCAAAATTATGAAATCGTAATATAAATGGTAGAAAATAATAAAGTGGACATTTAAAAAGAAAATAAATATCAATTAATATAAGATATTATAAAATGACGGACGATCCAACAATAACAACAACAACAACTCACATTAACGTCGGAATAAACAACAACAGCAATAGCTTAGATCAAATTGATATTTGTTGTAACAGTGACGGCAGTGACACACACGAGGAGGAATTATTAAAACCACGAAATAATTTTCCTTCTTATTCAAAGAAAGATATTAATGTTAGATTTCGGGTAAGATTAAACTTGTTAAAGTACAAAGAACATCAAGTTTTTACATTTTTTATATTCCAATAATCAATTTCTTTTATTCGTTTTGGATCGAATTTTATTCTTTTTTGTGTTTCATAAAAAATCATCTTTATTTTATCTCGTATTCGAGATATATATATCAATTCTTTTTCAATTTATTTACAAATGACGAGTTCACGGAAGTTATGAAAGAGATACATTTTTTTAAACTCGTCGTTTCTTTTTTTGTCCCCATTTTTATGCATAATAATAATAACAATAATAATAATAAATAATATTTATGCGCTATATCTATGTAATTGCTTTATGCATTCTCGTATATTTTGTTTTTCTTTTTTATTTATTTTTATTTTTTAATCGATAAGAAACGTTTAATTTATGAAAAATGATAAAATTATTTTTCTGCGAATATTCTAGATTAATTATTTCATTATTTCAATAATAATCCTCTTGTTACATTATAAAAAACTCTTTTCTTTGTTTTTTTTTGTTTAACAGAATATTGTTCACAATGTCATTCCTTCGTCCAACCTTATGGAGAGTCTTATTAATCGACAATCAAGAAATATTTATAAAGGAAATATAGAACCAGGAGCTACTAATTTTCTTTCAACTAATTATGAAGTAATTTTTTTCTATTTCCAAAAAATTTTGTTATTGTATACTTTTAAGCAGAAACAATTAATTTTAATTTTTTTTTTTTCTTTAATCTAGAGTCTCGATTATGACCCTTGTGAAAACTATCTTCTTCAGGACGAAGAAAGGAAGAAGGGTTACAAATTTGTAGTTAAAAAGAATTTTGCAAGATGGTTCATCTTTTTGTTAATAGGAATCTGTACTGCCTTTACAGCATGTTTTGTAGATATTTCGATAGAACAATTAACGAATATAAAATATGGATATTTAAAAACTTGTATCCTTAATTATTCAAATTTGTATATGATTTTTCCTATAAACTATATTGATACAAAAAAAATAAATTTTTCTTAACTTATGATAAAACAGATGTAGATTATTGCGTAGTTAATAATTGTTTATGGTTACCATATTTATTATGGGTTACTTCTAATTTAATACCAGTATTAATAGGCGCTATTTTAGTGTCCTATGTTGAACCTGTTGCAGCTGGTAGTGGCATTCCACAAGTTAAATGCTATTTAAATGGAATTAAAGTTCCTAGAGTAGTGCGAATTAAAACATTGGTAGTTAAAATGATTGGTGTCATTTGCACAGTAGTTGGGGGATTAGCAGGAGGAAAGGTAATATCGATGAATTTTTGCGAACAATAATTATAAGTAAAAATTTACAATTATATTGTTTATTTTCTATTAATTAAAAAGGAAGGGCCAATGATACATTCAGGAGCGGTAATTGCTGCTGGAATATCACAAGGGAAAAGTACAACATTTAAAAAAGATTTAGGAATCTTCACGTATTTCAGAGAAGACCATGAAAAAAGAGATTTTGTATCTGGCGGAGCAGCCAGCGGCGTATCTGCTGCTTTCGGTGCACCCATAGGTTTAAAATATTTTCTAAAATAATATATTTACATGTAAATATAGATTAACAAATATCTGTGTAAACTTTTATTCATAGATCAATATTTTAGGTGGAGTTTTATTTAGTATCGAAGAAGGTACTAGCTTCTTCAATCAAAGTCTAACATGGAGAACATTTTTTGCTAGCATGATCACCACTTTCACGCTGAACATTATTCTTAGCACTTATCATGGACATCCAGGCGAACTTTCTTATCCAGGTTTACTAAATTTGGGAAAATTTGAATCAATACCGTACCAAGTTTATGAAATTCCATTATTTGTGATAGTTGGAATAATCGGCGGTATTCTCGGTGCTTTGTGGAATCACATTAATTACAAAATTACATGTTTTCGATTAAAATATATAACAGAAAAATGGTTGAAAGTAATAGAAGCTCTTGCAGTAGCAATAATGAGCGCAACAATGGGATTTTTGATGATATATTTTCTCGACGATTGTAAACCTATTGGGCAAGATCCTACAAAGTTTCCTATTCAGATGTATTGCAAGGAAGGAGAATACAGTGCAGTTGCTGCGTTATGGTTTCAAACACCAGAAAGTAGTGTGAGGTCTTTATTTCATGACCCTAAAGGTATATCATAACAATACAACATATTTTATATTATTAACCCTTGGAATGCTAGAATATTTATATTTGTTCTTTTTCCATAGGCTCTCACAACGATATCACCTTGGCTGTTTTTATTATACTTTATTTTATCCTAGCCGTTTTTACATTTGGATTATCCATGTCCAGTGGACTTTTTATTCCATCACTTTTAATTGGTTCTGCCTGGGGTAGACTTATTGGATCAGCACTACTAAAAATATGTCCGAATTCCGTAAGAAAAGAAATCCAAACAAATTTTAGAGCATATACTATGATTCTATAACATTCATCTCTAATGAATATTTGTTATATTTTCAATAGCTGGTATTGGATCCTGGAAAATATGCTTTGTTAGGTGCTGCTGCACAATTGGGTGGAACCGTTAGAATGACAATCAGTTTAACTGCAATTTTGATTGAAGCGACTCAAGGGATATACTTTGGTTTGCCTGTGATAATAGTTCTTATTTTAGCAAAATGGGTTGGTGACTTCTTTAACGAGGTAAATAATTTTAAGTTCAATTTAATTTAATAATTACATAGAACATATTGGAATGAACCTAATAAAAATTGTCGACATTGTCAATGTCTTATAAATTTGGAAATATATATATTTATTAGCTTTAATTCAAAATAGAATAGTATTAAGAAATATTAGAATATACTCTCTATACTGATTTATTTAATACAAAACATTGAGAATTTCAACGTTGCTTATCAGCCAAACTAAATATTATGGATTCAATCAGAGTCGTTTGTAATTGTCTCTAAAGGTCGATTCCCCTTACCCTTTCACTCTTATATCCTCACGCAAACATCAATTTTTCAGCACCATCAAATCTGTAGTTTCGATTGTGTTGACTGTTACTGTAAACCTACATAACTATATTGCTACATTTTTCTTACATAAAGACTTTTCTATCCATTATCTTCAAAAGAAAATCTCAAAGGACTAAAAAAAAATAAATATATTCTAACATAGAATTACAATAGTGAATAAATTATTTCTTTTTCGTCAAAAGATAAATACATTTTTGTAATAGGTAATCATAACAAAGCGTATAAGATATAAGTACAATCATCTAAATATGATTATTCAACAGGGCATTTACGACATTCATATACAAATGGCAGGGATACCATTACTAGCATGGGAACCACCGCCATTATCAAATAATATATATGCTAGCGAGATTATGAATCATCCTGTTACAACTTTGAAAACTGTTGAAAATGTAGGACATATTTTAGAACTTTTAAAATGTGTTTCATATAATGGATTTCCTGTTGTAGATATTCCAAGTAGCGATCAGGTAATTTTTCAATTTATCTTTCTTTGTTATTTTTTTTAATAAATATTTTTGCAAATAATTCTATAATTCCTATTTGATAGATATTAATGCTTCTAACTTTATTTTGAATGTTATCAGCCATTTATAGAATCTTATGGTCGATTTCGTGGACTAGTGTTACGTTCTCAATTAATAGCACTTTTACAAAATAAAATATTTAATGAATATTCAGAAACATGGGAATCATCAATGGATATAAAACTTTTTCGTCGTGATTATCCACGATATCCAGTTATCGAAGATGTAAAAATAACAGACGAAGAAAAAACATATACAATAGATTTAAGGCCATTCATGAATCCTTCTCCATACGCAGTTAAACATGTTAGTATATATATTTGTTTTTTTAATAATATTTTGAATAAAATAATGTTCTATCTAAAAATAATGATCTTTTTCAGTCTTCTTCATTGCCACGTATTTTTAGACTTTTTAGAGCTTTAGGTCTTCGCCATTTACCTGTATTAAATGACGTAAATGAGGTATGCGATATTTATACATAATTTAACACTACTTGATTTTAGCTTAACTCCTTGCATTATAACAACATGTGAGACTCGTGATTCGCTTTACGGTCCAAACATAAGAAGCGTAAAATAAAGCACAGAGTTTGGCATGTAGCTCTGCGCATTAAATTATAATGCAAGAGGCGTAGATCAAAACTAAATATTAATATTAATTGTATTATTAAAACAGGTAATTGGAATGATTTCTCGAAAAGATATCGCCAAATATAGAATATGGAAACATAGAGGAAAAATGGGATTGGATGAACTTTTCATTTATGACCGAGTTTAATTGAAAGATAATGGATGAACAATTTTTTATATTGAACAAACGACGAAATTATTCTTGAACGAATATTCAAGATAATAATTTATTTCAACAGTTTTTTGTTTTAAAAAAGTACAAACATACCCTTACAAGGTTGATATAAGTTTTATGAAAGTGACATCAATAAGCGATCTACATAGGACTTATAAAAATTAATTATTCGCTCAAAGTACATATATATATATATGCTAAGTAAAATTTAATTGTTAACAAATAGTTCCCAGCCGAGCCATGACCATAGCTTAAAAAATAAATACACTGGAATGATAACTAATAATAAAAGAAAATAATATTCGAGCTGCGGAATATACATATTTCATTTACATATGCAAATGTAGAAAAAATATTTTATAGTTTATTTCTCTTTTTATTTTTTACCGATAATAAATCTATCTGAAACAAACAAGAAGAAAGAACAGTTTTATATATATATATATATAAAGGATGTTTGAATTATTTTGTACAAACATTGAGTGTATTCTATACTCTCAAAAATAAGAAAAAATTTTTATATACAGATAGATCATTTAAAGCTTTTGGTAACTTATGATAGAATGATTTAGAAATGCAGTTGTAGAAATTAATAGAAATTGGTCATATCTTAAACAGCATACTGCAGCAGTTTCAAACTTGTACATTTGAAACATTTGAAGCAACATATTTAAACATTTAAAAAGTTTATAGTTTATGTTATAATTTTTGAATAAAGCTTTAAATAACCTGTGTTTATAAAACATTTTATAAAACGTTTGTACAAAATACTTTAGACACCTTGTATATTACATATATTACTCTGTATGTCATGTACAATTTTTTTATTATTTAAATAAATTGCCCACACACATGAATGTTTATATAACATATATTCATAGAATAATTAATGAAAAAGGATACAAAAAAAATATTCCGAACGGAAGTGATATTACTCAATGAACATAAACATTATAAATACGAATTATTATATTTACAACTAACTGTTCAATTTATTCATTTGTATAGAATTTGTGCATATTCTTAACAAATTATTTATTTAAAAGAAAAAAAGAAAAAAAATGTATTTGAAAACAATAGAAAAATAAAAAGAAAAGAATCAATAAAAATATCTTAAAGAAAATAAACTAATTGAAAAAAAGTTAACATTTAATTTGTAAAACAGAAAAGTATACAGAAATTTATAATTGCGTCAACTTTGATTAGTCGTACTAAGCTATTTCGGGAACAAATGACCTTGAAGCAACGCTACCTACGTAAAGTGGAAGAATCTCTCTCTCCGATCTACAATAAACTCCAATTACTTGGTATTTTTTTGTCGAACTATACCAGTTAAATAAGATTGTCTATTGCCAAACATATTGTATTAATAATTCAATATTTAATATCATTTTTTAATCGCTAACAATTATCCAAGTTTATTAAACTTATTCTTATATAGTGTATATTTATTTGGCACTTTTTCGAAGTAAGTAATACAATCAATAAATCGTTAATATTACAATCTATACGTTAAGTCATAACCTTATTTCTTAAAAACGTTATCACTGTATATCCGCCATTGTTATGATCATTTTAACGACTTTTCGAAGCGGGAAATTTCAAACATGTAGAAAACCGAATAGAAATGAAAATCGTATTACTGTTACAATAAAAAAAAATAAGTAATATAAGTTAAATCATTTTTATATATAAAGAAAGTAATATAAATAAACAAATATTGACACAGAATACATAAAATATATAAAATATTCGATAGTCTTTTATATTCCTTTTTTTATCAAACTTTAAATAAAAATACAAAAAATAACTAGATATATATAAATCTGTTAAATGTATATATATATATATATATAGCTTTGTTACTAAAATTTAAATAACTATGTAGAAAATATTGTTAATTATTGTATAATGAATTAAAATTAAAACTAATCTTATTACATATTATATATTACATAGTAGTTATATCTTTAAAGTCTAAAGAAAATGACGAAATAATTTATTGTAAAATAAGAAATCATATTATTACCCGAATGGAAATAAAAGCCATTTTGATTATAATCATAACCTAAATTCTTAAATATAGGTATATGAAAATGATGCGTCTTAATGTCAAAACTTTGTCGTTTCTTAAAGGAAGAGTAACGACCTTGGAACTCTTGAGGGATAAGATAGACCGTCTGGGATCAGGAAATATCAAAGGAGAAAATTTAAGTAAGTGGAGAGAAGAAACAGAGTTGAGGATTCCTCGTGGGTCGATCGTGTCGTTGAGAAGAAGGCAATAAGAAGAAGGGAGAATAAGAAAGAGAAAAAGAGAGAGAAAAAAATAAAGAAAGAAAGAGAAAAGGGTAAGAAGAAAGGAAAAGAAAGAGTGGGAGGTAAAGAAAAGAATAGAAAAAGAGGAAAGGCGCCGTCCTCCTAGTGGTCGCCCGGCGAACGTCTTCGTGCATTTTAAGACGCGGCCGGTGGCCGGTCAATAGTTTCCCGGTTTTCTCTCTCTCTCTCTCTCTCTTTCTCTCCCTCTATCTTTCTCACTTTTCCCTATGTCTGTAACTCTCTCTGTCTCTCTTTATCTCTCTTACTCTCTTCGGTCGTACACCTGTCCGTCGTGAAGTTGCAGACGGAGAGGTAGGAAGGGGTTATGGTCAATAAACGCAACCACGTCACACGTAGCCTATCGGCGACCCCGCTTGGCCCCTTAAAGTGGTCCCGAACGAAAATCTTACATGTAGACCGATATTTTCCTTTGTGCGTTTGTCTACAGAATATCTTGGAAAAAGTTATATCGATTTTCATTTGGTCGATATCGAGGGATTCCGTGTGTCTGGAGGATTGTACGATTGTGAAACTAGACACGTGCGCGTGCCGGTATTAACAAACGGTGGGTTCTTCCCACGTTTACGTGGTTTCACCGAATTGCGTCCGCCATTGTTGTGATTGTGAACATTCCGGAGAAGACGGTGTTTCTTAACTCGAACTACGCGCATGCGTATTTTATTCTCGATTTGACGACGCTCTTCTTTCGAATTTTCGGTGGACGCGAATCATACATATATACAGACGCATGCCACCATACTACCCCCCACTACTCGCTATTCTACGCGACTACGGTGTCACGAATACGGCATATATAACGCGTGTCCCGGCGTGCGCGCGCCCGCCCCTACATTTCGAAAATCTCATTTACCGATGCTTTTTTACGCACGTGCTTGCAACCCCCTGATTTTACACCTGTCGCTTGCGCTCGCGCGCGCCCGCGCATTTCGTTTCACGCATTTTTATAATTATACGTTTAAAAACGCCGGGCTTGTATTTTATTTCTTTCTTATTATTTTTTTTTTCTGTTCTCTTTCTTTTTCTCTCTCTCTCTCTCTTTCTCCCTCTTGTTTCTTGCGTTTTTTTTTTCCTTTTACGTTTCTACGCGCAAGGAGGAATCCTACTACGCTCTTACCCTTTTCTTAAAGGATTGCTGGCGTTCTTAATGTGCGCGTCCTTTTATTTGATAAGATTTTATATCGAGGATATTATTTTTTAAACGCGATTATCGATGTTAATGTCGAATGATAGTTTAATTTTAAACGATATTACAAATATGTAGAGTTTAATTCAATGTATAGTATTTATTTGTATAAATTATCTTCGTATAATAATATTGATTACGTTTAATATACTTGATGCTAAAACTAAGTGAATTTTTGTTTTCAGGATAAATATCACGTTCAGAGATATTGTATTCTATCTTATTATTGGGCATAAAGGTGTCTACAACAATCTGGAATACAGATAAGAATAAAAAGGAAGTTACACAGTGTAATTGGCTAGACGTGTATGTCTAGCATATATTTTCCTAAAAATTGTTTTTCTAAATTTTGTAAAGATGACAGACTATATTAGTAACAATGTTTATTATTTGCATAATACCGTGTTATGCCCAAAGCAAAGAAAAAATCTTACCTTAGAAAGGTAAGGGAAATGCGAGAGTATAGACGACTAAAACTAATGTCTGAAACAGCGGAAGAACGTGCTTTGAGATTATATACATCGGCTGAAAGAATGAAGAACGCCAGAGCTAAGGAAACTGAAGAACAAGCTGCATTGAGGAGAATGCAAGAAGCTCAGAGAATGGCCAGGCATCGTGCTAAGAAGAAGCGTTGTCTAGATGAAAATCTAGCTAGAGAGATATCCAAGATCGCTGAACTCTCTAAGATGCCAGATGCAGCGACCATTGCTCAAATGTCAGAAATGAATATGAACAAAATATCTGCCGAATTGAAGCAAATGATGGAGAGAGGTAAAGTTCCCGAACACATAGTACAGATGGCTCAACTTGCTGAATTTAGTAAAATGACTGAATTAAACAAAATGTCTCAAGATATGGCCAAGAGATACGAGATGGAGAAGATGGCAGAATACGCCAAAGCAACAGAGTATGCAAAAATGCAAGAAATAGCCAAAATGAACGAAATGGTTAAATTGTCAGAAATGGTTAAGTACAATGATATTACAAAGATAAACGAAATAGCCAAGATGAATGAAATGATCAAAATGTCTCAAATGGCAAAGTTAAATGAGGCGCAAAGATTAAGCGAAATAGCTAAGTTAAATGAAATGGTTAAAATGACAGAAATGGCTAAATATAATAATGATTTAACGAAACTTAATGAAATTGCACAAATTAATGAAATGGCTAAGGAGATAGCTAAGATGAACGAAAAAACTAAAATGAATGAAATGATCAAAATGGCTAATATACAAAACGATATAGCCAAAATACCTGAGTATTCAAAAATAGCAGAAATGGCCAAATTAACGGAGTTAGCTAAGCTCAATGAAATAACAATAACAAAATTAAATGATCCACCACCTCCGCCACCTCCGCCAAAAGTGGCTGAAATTCCAAGAATTCCTGAACCTGTGATTACTGTGCCAAACCCAAGGAATTTACAAAATGTTCAAACTGTTCAAGTAGCACAGGCTAGCCCATCTAGTACGATAAACTTTCCGTCTGTGCCTGGCCAGGGTAAATATGCCCAATTACTGGTTATTATTGAAGAACTTGGTAGAGACATTCGCCTCTCGTATGCCGGAAGTCGTAGTGCCGCGGAACGCCTGAAAATGGGTATACAACATGCAAGGATTCTAGTACGTGAATGTTTGTTAGAAACTGAACATAATGCGCGACAATGATCTATTAATGAACTTAGCCGCTAGATTTTTAGAAGATTATTTTTTAAGGTGACAATATGTATGATCCATTTAAAGCAGCAGATTATTGATTTTGATTAAACAAAAAAGAAAAGGTTTACAAGTTACAAATAATATATCTGCTGCTATGTATATTATGCCATCTTGCCGATATAAGCTTAGTACCACTTTGACAATGAATCAAAATGCATTATAATGGACTGCTTGTTTCAAAATATTATGCGATCTGATAAATACTTGTAATGTATTTGGTATATTAGGTTGTCAAAGAGAAGAAGTTTTAAGCCAGTGATATTTAAGGCTAATTATATATTATTTTTATCATATAATAATAATAATTACTATTAAACTGATTATTTCCTTGTTTAATTAATTAAACATATATAATTATCTTCAATCGTGCAGATTTAGTTTAACTGTGAAATTAAATAAGATCTAGAACGAATTTTTAAATGAGAAGGAAATAAAAGTTGTTTTAGAACTTTCTCTTATTTTATACAAAAGATGTTTAAAGTTTTTTTGTTGTTTGGGTCTGGTACAATAAAAAAAAAAATCTATAAATAATCTTTAGAATTGATTAAATTCTCTAGTGTAGAAAATAATGTGTAACAAATTAGAAATGATGTGTAAACTGAAGAGACTTCTCACTTATATTTTATATATAAAAAATATTTTATTGCAATTTTGGTTAATACAACAGGTGATTATAATAATTACCTAATAGTATACGTATGAGAAGAAAATTGATTAAACAAAAATGTACCTACGAGAAATATAATCCCTGGACATAAATATGAGGTATTACTCAATAAAGTCTCAGTTTTTTTTAAATGTCTTCTTTCTTTCTTCTGTCACATTAATTATCTCAAACAAATATGTCATAAAATAAATATTTAAATTTGTATTTTTTATGTATATATGTACGTACGAAAAGTTAACACGCGTATACAACTATGTGATTTTATTACATACGTATACGTTGTTTTAATGAAAATACCATTAACCAGAGTAAATTTTTATTGTTTATAATTAAAATTTTGGAAAACCAAACGAGCAATTAAAGAAAACAAATTTTCTCTTTTATTTATATTTGGATAGGTTAGGTAAGTAAATACATACATATATATGTATACTATGTATATGTAATATGGCGTAGAAAAGAAAAAGACGATTGCAGCGCACCGTCTTGCGCTTGCAAGTTGCGGCGTGTCGATAAAAAGTCAAGTGATTGATTGTTTTTCGCTTATATACTTATTGTACAGTTATATATATAAATAGTGTGCAACTACAGTTTATCGTTTAAGGTATGTAAATACAATTAAATTTTTCTGTATTTTTCGTGGTTATATTAAAAACATATTTAAGGTTATGTTAGATCTATTATATATATGTTACTCTTATCTTTCGTTTTCTCTCTTTCTCTCTTATGATTCATAAATAGAAAAAGTGTAATATATATATTGTTAGAAATTTTAAAATAATTTATCTGTAATATGAAATTTGTTTAAATTAGGGTTAGCTAATGATATTTATTTGTAAATTATTTTTGTTTTAAATTTGTTGAAATTAATGAATTATTTATTAAGGTAAACAATAAGGAAAATAATAGAAGACTACTTAAGATTAAGAAGATGGAAGAGGAACGTGGAAATGTAGAAGTCTCTACTATAGTAACAGAACCATTGATAAATGTTCCAAATCCGAGAGGTTTGCAACAAAATACGGTAGTATCTACCAATACTAATACTACTACTACCATTATTCCTGGTCAATCCAGATACATACAATTACTTAAGGTCATAGAAGAGCTAGGTCGTGAAATTAGACCTTGCTATGCGGGGAGTCGTACTTCAGCAGAAAGAGTCAAGCGTGGCTTAATACATGCACGCAGTCTAGTTAAAGAATGTCTAGGTGAAACCGAAAAAAACGCTCGTCAATAATAATGTATAGATTACTAAATGAGAGAATTGAAAAATAAATAGTAGGTCTTTTGTATTATTGTCTCATTATTCAATTATATATTGAAATGAAAAAGAAATTGTTAACGTATCAGACTATAGAAAAAGTCATAATTATAGAATCTATATCTATTTTTATGAAGGAAAGGTACAGACCTAATAATATATTATTCTTTAGAACTATATCATCTACCTCAAATATCGACCAACCTAAATTATAGTACAAGTTAGGAACATAATATTATACGAAAAATCTCATTTCTTTTTTTTTTTTTTAAATTATTTATTCTTTTAAATAATTGTTTTATATAAAAACAAATGCTTATCTACGCAGAGAAATAGAATAATTATACCAAAGAGATTTGTATGATTCTTATTTTTGCCAAAGACTGAATGAAAACCTAAACTTATCTTGTTTATGTTTTTAACTTATTTTAAAATTAAGATCTTATTTTTTCTTTCTAGTTTATTTTTTACTGTTTAAATTAACTTATTGATTTTCATTTTAACAAAAATATAAATTCTATGATTTTAATGGGGGAAAAATAATGTAATAAATTATAACAACACTGCCAAAAAAAAAAAAGAACAGCAGAAGTAGTTTATATGCGAATCAAGCATAATTCTAAAGATTTTTAGTATAAATCAATATATTAGATCGTCCTATAAGTTTCTTTCTTTTTCTTACAATTAGTAACTTTTTATATTTAATAATTTTTATTTGACATTATTTTACTAATTAATACAAGTGTATTAAGAAAAAGGTAATGGATCACATATTATTCAATAAAATAATATAAAATACAAAGAAATATTTTTCCTCTAAAATTTATTGAGAAAAAGGAAGAAATTTATAGGACGATCTAATATAATTTAAATGGTAAAGACCAACACCATATCTTTCAATGTCTTTCTTGACTCCTAAACGGATAGTTTAATTAAATAAAGCTATTATGTCATAAAAGCATTTTATCTTCTGATTATAAATATAATAGAAAGATAAAATGATTAAACTTGAAAATAATAAACTGCTGCCATAATAAGAAAGAGATAAGGAATACCACTTTTGCAGAATGTTTTACTTCAAATGCGAATAAATATATTACGTCGTTTTACAGACAGACTTATTCATCTTTTGTATGCGAACTAATTACAAAATACTCATAGTACAATATTTCTTATTAATAAATACTGATTATACAATAGCCAGAATTTCTGATAAATAGACGGCCTTACTCAAAGACATGCTAGTAGTACAAATATTTATTATTTCCTGATTTTGTAAGAATAATATTGTAAACAAATGAAACTATATACTGTATGACTCGATTGATATAAGATAATTGATATATACTTTATGATTTATAAAAATGATCAGTATGAAAGATTTTAGATATATATATATATATATATGTGTATGAATGATGTTAATAAGTTCCTAACTATTTTAATAATCTATCAATTTGGCATAATGAGTAATACATTTATTAGCAGTCAAATTTAATCTCTAATTGCTTATATCCAAAAAATATATGAATGCTCTTTCCAAAAAAAAAAAAATATATATATATATTTAACTGCTATATAGAAAAATGTTATATTACTGTGATCTAAATATAGAATATCTATATCAAAAGGAATATGAGTATATCTAGATCAAGTACCTACAAGTGTACTTTTTTTATTCTCTCAATAGGTTTATTATTTCTATGAACTAACAATAGAACAAAAAGAATAATAATTCCAGATACTTATTAATAATATATACTTATATGTTTTGGATTTTTATGTAATAACGTGCATTTATATATAATACCGTATCTGTATTATTTTATATCATGTTAATTCATGACATTAATATTAATCATATGTTATAATATATGAAACAAATAAAAGCTTTTGTATTAGAGTAATACATTTTTTATTATCTATACCAATTACAGCATTACAATCCTCAAAATCTAATTTTATTGAAAATATAAAATAAATCTAATTTATTATGTACATTTTTTCTGTTCCAGGTTGTGAACCTGCTTGTTTTAAACATGTTTCGAACTTTGACTACTTTCGATACACAGCTTTACGCAGATTCTGTAGAATGGTGTCCTATAGAACCATTCAAAGACTTGTTCGTATGTGGGACATATCAACTGATAGAAAATAAAGAAAGTGTTGCAAATAATGAATTGAAACAGAGTAGACGTTTAGGCAGAATATATTTATTTCAAGTTGTTAATGGCGGTAATATGAAGTTATTGCAACAATTAGAAACAGAAGGTGTATTGGATATGAAATGGGCACACGGAACGTGTAATCAAAAAATATTATTAGGTGTTGTTAATTCGTTAGGGTATTTACAAATTTATCAATTACAAAGTGGGAATAATGAAATGTTAAAACTAATGACAGAATTAAAAGTAAACGATCAGAAGGAAGAAATTCTAGCTTTGTCCCTCGATTGGTCGACAGGAAAATATTCTAGCAAAGATAATTCCATAGCTAAGATAATAGTTAGCGATTCTACCGGTGGCATATCTTTATTCGAGTTACACAACGATCAAATAAAAAATCTAACATCATGGTCATCTCATGAATACGAAGCATGGATAGCTGCTTTTGATTATTGGAATGTAAACATAATATACACCGGTACGAATAACATATTGTAAATTCAACATTCACATTCTAATATTTGACAAATAATAATTATTTAAGGTGGCGACGATTGTAAATTTCAACGGTTTGATATAAGAACAGGAAATAAGTCTACTACGACTAATAGGATTCACACTGCTGGTGTTACCAGTATTCATAGCAATGCTGATAAAGAACATGTGTTGGCATCAGGAAGGTATTTTAAAAAAAAAAAGAAAAGAGTCTTATAAAATAAGATATACTATAAAGATAAATAATGATTTTTAGTTATGACGAAATATTACGTTTATGGGATACGAGAAATTTCAAGAGACCGATTTCAGAAACTAATTTGCATGGTGGCATTTGGCGTTTGAAATGGGATCCTTTCGCGCGTCGATTTCTATTGGCTGCTTGCATGTACGGCGGATTTAAAGTAATCGATTGTCAAAATACGGAGACTCCTTCGATCGTTGACGAATATAATAATCACGAAAGTTTATCTTATGGATGCGATTGGTCATTTCTTTCGCCTCAATGTATTTCGGAACGAGCTATATTTCAAAATAACGAAACTAACTCAAGTTTGGTGAGTACGTGTACATTTTACGATCATAATTTAAATCTTTCTGTAGTACGTTTGACTGACCAATAATCAAATAGAAATAAATTATCTAAATACAATTAAAACACGTCTTTATAGTTTTTATATAAAAATGGATATATATATCTGTATATGTGAATATATTATTAAAAATATGAATTTTTACACATTTTCCTCTTAACATTAGTTTCGAAACAAGCTGCAAGTTGGTGCCTGACATATTTCTTTTAATGCTTACATATAATCAACGATAATTTAACATTTATCAAATGTTCCCATTTAACAAAAGTTTCATTAAATGATTTATAAATAAAATCTAAAGTAATAAAATATACGAAAATAAATACCTTAATACAAAAAAGATAAAACAAAAATGAATAAACAAAACATAGTATCCTTATTCGAAGAATTCGCGAATAAACCGCTACATTATCGATTAGTTCACGAAGAGACCGCGAGATGGCAGGGCGAAGAAAGCGCGATCCGCATTTCGCCGCGGCTAGTTCGATAAAGATCAGTCGTAGACTAGAAGGGGCTGTTTTGATGTCTGGCTGTCGCTTGTTTCGGTTTATTCTTGTTTAAAATAAATTAGTGTTGTGATATACGAAGTGTGAATCATTGATCTATAGATCACGGCGAGCAAATTGAAGAGGTTTATTTGGAGACCGGCTTGTAAGTAATATTACATTGTATTTTTAAGAAAGAAAGAAAGAGAGTGATTGCGTGAATATGTGTGTGTGTGTGTGTGTGTGTGTGCGTATATGTGACAAATATATATATATATATAGAGAAGGGGTGGGAGAAACGAGAGAGCAGGGCGGTCGTTCGTCGTTGTTCGGTCGTACGTTCGGTACGATCGTTCGTGCCTTCGTTCGTTCATTCGTTCGTTCCTTCGTTCAGACGTCAATCCTTTTTCGCGAACACGTTTCGAAGGATCGATCTATCTTGCGTTTCTGATAATTTCAATTATTTTCTACAATCTTCAAATCACGGTAATCGAAATAAACGATTGACGGTTATTTCAGAAGAAAAAATTTCACATACGTTACCTCAACTAGAACCAAAAAGGAAAGAAAGGGTTCGTTCTGCAAAACAGATAGGAGCAGATAGAAAAAGAGAGAGAGAGAGAGAGAGAAGCAATACAGAAGACAGGACCAAAAACGCTGAAATCAAGGTTAGGGATGTTTCTCATTTCATTTTTCTATACTTTTTTTATCTTTTATTTTTTTTATCATTTGAAAGAGAATAGAAGAGAAGAAAGGAGATAAAGATGTTATTTGTTCTTAATTATATATATAAATTATTTTATGAAATTTCTATAATAATCATATGTATATTGTTGTCAAGTATGAAATGGAACAAATTTTAATTCAATTATATGCATTTTTTGCTCCGTTTCATATTTGACAACCTAATATATATATATTATTTGTTCTAATGTATTTCTTTCAAGTAATTAGACAGGTTTTCAATTGATCCTGTCTTTAATTCGTTAGAAGAGTACTTCGTACGGGTAAATGCAAGTTAGAATAATCGATTCATTTTATTTTTTTTAAATGTTTTTTCGTATAATTATTAAGGTTTTTAATCCCCTCCGTCCATCAAATCGTTAGTAAATCATTAGAATATATTTTTTTGTATGCAATTGGAATACTAAATACTTAATATTATTTTGAATACTTAAATTATTGTATTTTTAATAATATATATAATTGAATAAGAATATTTCTAATATTTTTCAAACAGTTAAATAGATTTTCAATCAGTCGTGTGTCTTCATAGTTAGACGAGTTCCTCATACGGTTAGATACACGAAATGAGATTTCCGAACGATTTGGAGCGCGTCGTCACTTTTCTCTCTTTTTTTTCCTCATTCTGTATGATTACTCTATGTTAGAAAGAGAAAAACGTTTATAACATTATTCTCTTAAAAATTCCTTCTTCTTCTTTCTTTTTTTTTTTAATAATTTTTTCCTCAAAGACGAAATAGCACCATTTTCTTTTTCTATTAAGCTATCTAATATGAAATGGAGCAAGTTTCAATTCAATTGTATGCATTTTTTGCTCCATTTTCATACTTGTCAATTTAATATTATTTTTCCAACGATCCGTCCTTTTTATTTTTATACATTCGTCAAGGTTATTACGTTCGTGTTAGTAGAAAAAAAAAAGAAAAGATTAGATGAGTATATTACTGCATTCAATAGAAAAATAATTTATTTTTCTTCTTTAACTCGATTAAATCATAGCAAGAAGAACGCATTATGTGTTTGTCGGAGCTCGATTTCAAACGTGTATTTCGATCCATTGTAAAATAGATGAGAAGAGCAAAATAAAGAGAGAAAGAGAGAGAAAGAGAGAAAGATGATAGAGTTCGTCTAGTTAGTTTTACAAGTAACAATCTTAATTAACGCGAACGGTTGTAGATTTTTAAAGTAACGTTACGACGACATTCTCTTTCGTGTGAGTTTCTCTTCTTTATTACTCCGCCCATTATTCGGTACACGAAGCTAAATGAAAAGATTAAATACTTGATACTATCAAAAGGAACTTCAATAAAGTATATACAGGCGTATGTATTTATACCCCACGGTTATTGTGTATAATACATTATAGTTTCATTATGTTATCAAAATTATTCCTATCTATAATTAATTAGATTTATTTGAACATTTCTTTTCTTCTTTTCTTCCGTGGTGTATACAATTTATTAAATTTATATTTTTGTACTTTTAATAAATGATATTTATAAGTTCATGATTATTTTTCTAATAATATTCTTACCGATGTATTTATAATGATATTATAATAATAATAGCTTTAGAACAAAGTTGAAGTTATTCGAACTGAAGTTTATTGGTTTATGTATCATAGTATAATTTAGTTTCAACAATATTTCTCATTTTAACCAAAGTTTGCTCACGCAATAATTTGATTTTCTTTTTTCTTTATTTATTTTATGCCAAAATTCTATTCAAAAAATTTTTATTCACCGTTAGTTATATCAATATTGTTTTTTGTTTCAATTGAAATTGGTAGCGTATCGATTTGAATTTCTTTTCTTTTTTTTGTATTATATTTATTTCAAAATTTGGGTTGAAATAATTTTTATACACTCTTTGTTATACTTGCCAATATTGTTTTTGTTTTTATCACGAAATATTGTAATATAGTTATCATTATAACAACGAACTATTTGAATTTTGAACTTGTTTTAAATTTAATTGAAGAGAATTTGATTTCCATTCATTTAAAAATTGTATTTTAACGATCATAATGTCGAGAGAACAAACTTTTAGAAATTCATCCTTGTTATTTTGATTTATAACAAAGTCATTATTTCTTGATTAAGTTACTCACTTAAGTGAATAGACGTAAAACTTAATATTCTCTCGTCGATTCCACGTATTGTTAGACTCCGAGAGTGCTCGTTGGCCAGCATATTAATTACTTCATGGCTTTTGATCGTTAGTTCTAACGGTTTCGATCTCCTATTCTATTTTTTCTTCTTTCTTTCTTTCTTTCTTTCTTTTTAATCATTTGATTCAATCAAAGAAAGAAAACAAAAGAGAGAGAGAGAGAGTAACTGACATTACCGATTTGTTATTCCTTTTTGTGCTTGTGTGCAAAATGACACTATTATGATAAAAATATTCAAAACAAATGTATATTCCCGCCATTTTTCTCAAACCATTGATTAAACGTATAATTTCTTATAAAAATTTCATCGACGCATAAATCGATGACGATATCTAATAATGTCATCGTTAACTCGTACGTTGGAAGAAAAAAAAAAAAATAAGCATAACGTGACTATCGTGACGATTAAATTTTATTATTGCTTGTACGATAATTATGAAAAAGTTAGAAAGAGAAACGTTAGATTTTTATCTAGCGAAATTGTCATTTTAATATTAGCATTATTTGTATGTTAGGTAGATATCTATTGATTTATTTAAACAAAAAAAAATGGAAGAAAGATAAGAGAGAAATAGAATCGCATCAAAAAAATTATAAAGTAGATGATTGCTTATATACGAATGAGTTATAAATAAAATTTAAACTAAAGGAACTACGTTGAGATTTACCTAAATAATTTCAAAATTCAATTACTCGTTTTTTCAGATCTTGTTTTTCTTTTTAGGCTTCTAGTTAGGATTTTTATTTTACGAAAGTAGTGTTGGTAACATTAAAATTTGCAGAAAAAAATACACTTGTTCACGAAGTTAAGAAAAAAATGATTAATTTTAAAAAAAAAAAAGCATCTAAAAACTTTTGGCCCACTTAAAGATTTTTTTACTTTTTATTATTTTTAAAAGGAATTTTGTGGGGTGGAGGGGGTAGAAGAAGTAATAAAAAACAGAATACAATGTTACAAGGTAGAAAATTGAACAAAATATATACACTTGCTTGGAAAGTTTGGAAAAAAGTACTTAAAAGTGTTTTTTTTGTGTCTACGTAGAAATTTTCGACTTACTATTATACATTAGGTGGTATTATTCTTTAAAAAAGGGGAGGGGGATAGATGAAAAAGAAATGAACAAATTGATGGGGTTGGATTAGAGGGATAGGAGGTAAAGGAGAAGAAGAGTTGGTTATTTGGAAAGTTAGTATGCTGTCTAGGATAAGCACGGAATGTGCGTGCGATAGAGCTTAATCGATCTGCGGCTGTGCCAACGTTACTACGTGAAAACGGGATATTGGTGGGCGAGATGTACCCTCTTGTTACGACAGGAAATTAAAACACCACCTCCACCAATACCACCACCATCACCACATTTACCACCGTTGCCACCTAAGGTTAACCGACTTTCTAACTTTTCTAACTAAACTCTGAACTTTTTGATCTCTTGCATACATATACATGTATGTTTCGTAACAATGTAATTAATTTTACAAACAAAACTCTAAATGAATATACTCTCCAATAAAGTTATTTATCATATTATTTTCTTTTTATTTGAGATAATAAATATTTAAATTGCCGAAATTGTAATTGAATCGTATCATCTTTCATTAGATCTTCTTCTCCGCCCTTCTCATATTTTGCCGTTTGATAAATTTTATATTAAATTAGAGAAAATATAAAAATATGTAATTTCAAAGAAACATTTTTACGCATTTTATTATATTAACAAAAGGGAAGGAAGAAATATTAAGAATCTCTCCAACGTTTCCGTTTTATTCCGTCATAGTGAGTTTACGTCGTTACTTACATATTTCATTCATCGTTATTTCATACTCTACCTTGTCCAATCCCCCCTTCCTAGCCCCCAACCTTCTCCCTTGTGTTGCTTCCAGCCCCTCTCCACCCCCCTCTTTGCCCAGGTTTCAACAACTCGTTACTCCGTACGTTTGTAGAGCTCCCATCGAAACAATGGAGGTTTCACCGGGTAACACGAGATTCCACCTCGGCTTCTCTCATGAAATGCACTGTGGGCATTCAGCGCGTATGAAATCCGGGATGACTCGCCATGCGTGTCATTTCCAAAGTAGTTGTAGGTAGTAGTAGTTGATTGTTATGGTGGTAGTTGTGGGTAGTACTAGTAATATATGATAGTAGTAGTAGTAGTAATAGTAATAGTGGAAGTGGTAACACTATGATAAAAGATTAATCGTTCAAATAAAACAAAGAACGAAATTTTGTAATTTCTTCATTTTGTCAGAATTGCGTCAGAAGATTTTGTTTTCTTTTTTTTTAAATTGTAAAATTACAAACTTCGAAATTTTCGATTGTAATAGTAGTAGTAGTAATACTATAATAATAATATTAAAAATAGTAATAGTAATAGGAAGAGGAAGAAGTAGCAGAGGAGAAGTGATAGGTTTATAATAAAAGAGTAATTGTTTGAACAAACAGAAGAACTGATTTCTTAATTCTTTGGTATCTTTGGCTTATATCTTTATATAAAAATATATTATTACGATATAGATAATGGTATAAAATTATATATAAAAAATTACTGAGAATAATAACGCATTCGTGTATAATTAATTAGAAATTAATTAATTAATAAAAAAATTAATTCCATTATTAATAAAAAAGAGAGAAAGAGAGAGAGAAAAATAGAAATAGAAAGAGGTATTTAAATTAGCCTAGTTAATAAGATTAAAATTGGATTAATTTGAAATATAAGAGTGAAATATTTTCCGATATTTCTGTTCACGAATTTCTTCTAAATGGCGAACGTTAATAAGAAAATAGAAACATATACATACATATACACAATACTATTTTTACGTTTCTTTGTAATGTATATTCTGTCAACGACCTGGTTATTTATTTTCTTGTTAATCTTACGAAGTTCCAGATACTCGAGAAAATCCGACAACCAAAATCGACCGTACGTACCTACGAACGAACAAACAGATCAGAAAGAAAGAGAAAGAGGTAGATTCACGTTCTCTTGGTAGTGGCCAGTAAAACCATGTTAAAGCCTCTCAATTAGCGTCTCGTGTTTGTAGTACGTTGTGCTCGTGACACTTAACTAACGAGCACGTCGTGGAAAAGCGACGATGCGTTTAATATCCCAGAGACTTGAGCTTGCGCGTCCATCCATAACACAACTTATCAGTAATAATAATAATAGTAATAATAATAATAATAATAATAATAAGAACAATCCAATAATTCTTATAAAAAGAAAACCTTTTGGAATTATCTAAAAAAGAATAATCAATGTTAATCGAAAATAATCTCATTATTTATTCTAGTGCAATGACCAATTAAATAATGCAACTTCGTTTACTTTTAATTTGTTTGTTTATTTGTTTTTTTTTTCATTCGTATTAGAAGAGTTGCGCATGTTTTGTATTGTTCTTAGTGTATATGAATATATATTCTATGTGTGTGTGTGTGTGTGTGTGGGTGTGGGTATTGATTGAGTTTGAAGAAACAGAGCAAAGCTTGTTTGCGTTCCAGTAACCAAAATGAATGATTCATGATGATTGATAAGAGGTAGAAGATATATTGAATTATGTTTATTCCATTACGTTTCTTTTCATCGTATTGATTGACGATGTTATTGATGTTATAATGAGAGTATTTAGATTTCAAAGAAATTTTATATATATATGTGTATGTAAATTTATATGTGCATGTAAAAATAATTTCATCCAAGTTCGTAGAATATCTCGATAACGATAAGATGACGTCATACTTGGCATAAGAGCATCCTGTTTTACATCCTTCCACACGTAATCCTTTTTTTACATTTTTATTTAGTTCATTGCTTTCTCTTTCTTTCCATCTCGTTGATTTTTTCCTTTTATCTCTCTCTCTCTCTCTCTCTTTCTATCTTTTCATTTTATTTCAAAAAAATTGTTGTTCTTCTTATTCTTCTTGTTCTTCTTGTTCTTCTTCGTTGAGCATACTTGCTGTTTGTCATCGTGTCATGTAACAACACCACGTGTGTGGTAACTACACGACACGTGTAACTTTCTCTCTCTCTCTCTCTCTTTTCTTTTCTTTTCTTTTCTTGCTTGCTTTTTTTCTCTCTTATTTCTTGCTATCTGTATTTCTACAACGATGCATCCGAGAATCATCAAATTACTCCCCTAGAGAGATCGCAATTATTTAACCTACCACCATAACGTTCTCGACTGATATTTCATGCATGATCAATCTTCTCCATCTTTCCTTCAACCTGAACAACCACATCGCTTAATTTCTTTACTCTTTTCTACTCTCTTAAATGAATTGAAATCAATCGTTCGATCGGAAAAAAAACATCAAGAGAAAGTTGGAAATTTTAATAGAATACAAATATAAATAATTTATATTACTCGATCTATAGGTTTTCTCGTTGTCGGCTAATTACTTTTTTTCATTTACTTTTTTTTATCGTTTCGAAAACTATTATACATGTCGTATCAGTTTGCGTTTGCTAAAAGAAAATCCTCATTTTCCCCCCTCAACTCTTTCCCTACTTGAGATTAATTCATTTTATCGTATTTATTCACATAGATTATATTTATTTATGTTATCCTCCTTTTGAATGATAGAAAAGGTTTAGTAGAAATTGAGTAAAGAAAAAAAATAATATTATCTCGCGTTTAAAGCTTTAAAATTTATTCCAGAATTGCAATGGCGGTTCTCGTCTGGTAGACGGCTTTTCGCGGTTAGTATTCGTTTTCTGGGCCTTGCACGTTCAATACTCTCTCTCTCTCTCTCTCGTTTTATTTGCTCTCCTCCCGTCTACTCTCCTCCTCTTCCCTCTTCCCTCTTCTCCTGTTTCTATCTACGTTCGTTGGGAAATGCAGCTCCTATCGATTCTCGTTTTACTCTCCTTTATCCCTTTCGCTTCGAGAGTCACTAGTATGTACGTACCTAACCTACACTGACTTAGTTAGACAAATATTTTTATATTTATTTTGTATACTTCTAAAGAAATTTTATTTCTTCGTCTAATTTTGTTTTATTTTACTTTATTTAATTTTTTTAAAAACCAACAGAAATAAAATTCGTATTTTACAAATCGGTTAAATTGATCGACATCTTTATCCTACGAAATCTCGAACAAATGTTAGTTGTAATTTTACGATCATTGGGATATTCATTCAGGGATTTGAAAGATATCTCATTGACAGATTTATACGACTTAAGCCGATTTTATTTGCCGTAGGATTTCGTAACGCTTTTCAATGATTACCATAGATTATTTATTGAACTATCGAAACAATAATATTCTCAGGATTAGAATACAAATTGAAATCTTTGAATGATCGTATTTTTCAACGATTCACGCAATGATGATTTATCCAATGGAATAAATCATCAATGGAAGCTTTTCGATAAACATTTTTGCCTTTGCAATTACTTACATTTTATTTATCTTTTGAATAAATAGAAATAGATAGATAAATAAATAAATTAATTAATTAATAATATAATTATATTAGTATGGTTTACTATACTAATTAAATGGACGTTATTTTTTTTTGAAAAGATAAGAGAAAACAGAAGAGTGCAGTCATTGTTGTAATATGGCTGATGAACGTAATACCTCTTCAACTTTTAAAGAACATTATCTCTTTTCTTGTATGTACACGATGAGTACGGATAATTCAGACTTCTTTCAATTCGAAACGCATCGACTGCAACTACATTGAGCCAAGACTTGGAGCAATGTTTGCTGTATATATACAGTGTACATTTTTAAGAAAGATTAAAGTCAATACGTTCCAATATTCATGCTTTCCCCACTAGTTCAATATATAGGAAAAGTCTCGTACAAAACATGGTACATTCGTATATTTTATTGTGAAAAATCACAAAGTATGTATTAATAATACAAAGTTAGGCAAACGCGTTGAATGTGTTGTTTGTTTTTAACGATTTATACAATTTAAGCTATGGTTGCAATAGGATGATGTTTCAGTTGCAATTATCTACTTTTCTGGTAAAATATCGCCTAGTACGTTCTTTCGAACGAAAATAAATGAGCGTGACGCGATCGAGAACCGTAAAAGTTGAGATTAGGAATTAACTGCATAATGACTCCTCGTAATAGGAATTTTGATAAAAACTAAAGAAATTGTCATGCAACGATGCAGGTATTATAAAATATAAATCATCTCTCACTAACAACGTTCGTTTCTTTTTTTTTTTTAAATCTATTTATTTTACAATAAATTAAATATGGCGTCGACAATCTCATTAACCGATATTTAATTTTGAACAAATAATTTATTATTTTGTTTATTTTTGATAAAAATTCGTAAAATTAAAATTCTATTATTCTGGATGTAGAAATTTGAGAAACGAGGTTTTAAATTAGTAAAAAAAAAAAAAAAGAAAGAAGATTCGATTGGAGGACGCCATTTTGCATTTCTTGTTGGAGAAATATACAAGGCCGAGGTTACCGATCCACGCGATCTTTAAACGCGAGTACTGGTCGAAGATACGATCTTGGGAGAGCAGGTTGAGATTATGTGGTACTGGTTATGCAGGTGTCTGTGTATCGTCACAGACAGTATAATGGGTTTGTAACGACATAACGGAATACTATATTCGAAGAACGTGTTGTGGTACGAAGAGAGAGAGAAAGAGAGAGAAAAAAATGTTGTGGAATTACGAGCATAACGACTCGCCATGCACTTTGAATGCACAGACTGAATTCAAGTATCGTCATCTCTAGTGTTGCTGGATCCTGTTCGTTAGTCCGTCGAAATTAACGAAACATCGGCGTCTTATCTTATTTCGTCAAAATCTAAATATTGGGTATCACGCAAAAATAATAGATTACATTCTTTCTTCAACCTAATATGTAACGGTAGAAAAAGAAAAAAAAAGAACTAAAAAGAAGTATAAAGTTGTATGTCACTTGTAACTTTAAATACATAATAATATTAATGAAACTTTTCGAATATTGACATTCATTATTGTAATATCGTGTAACCTGAAAGATACAAAAGTCATAATATAATATAAATCAAAGAATCCTCCAAGCAAATATCAAATTCTCGTCAAAGGAAATATCTCCCAAGGTAATATTTCAGACAGGAAGGAGCTTCCCTTTTGTTTCCTCCTTTTTTTTCTTTCCTTTTCTTTCCTTTTTGTTCTTTCCCTGCTTTTTTCTCCCTGCTAACAGGCAGAGGAGATCCTTTCGTAAGTGAATTGCAGGGGGAGGATCGATACGGTGGAATAAAGTTCGGTGTCCCTCGCACTCAGACACGTACTGGTACTTATTTTACTTCAAAAATAAAAAAAAATAAGGGAAAGAAATAAAAAAGAAAAAAATTGAGAAAAAGGGTGCCATAGAGAAAGAGAGAGAGAGAGAGAGAAATGACGTGAGAATTAGAGTGAAACTAAGTTTTAGAAGAATAAAGCATAGGTTGTAGTAGGCTAGCTAGTAGGCTAGCTAGCTTACGTACCAATGACGCATAACTAAACTTACGACGAAAATTATGCATGCGAAAGAGGGGAGTAACGATAAACTTCGTTGAACGAAGAGTCATTATCCTTTTTATGGAACATCTTTTATATCCCAGAGTGGCCTTCTACCATAATCGAGAGATGTGATTTATTTCCTTCCCCTCCTCTCCTCCTCTCCCCCGATACCCCACACTAACCCTCTCCCCACCCTCTTCTTTCACCGAACGAACATGAATTTATTTCTCAGAGAGAGAGAGATCGTTCTAGAAATATCTGAAGAAAATTATCCTGGGATCAAAATGAATATATTTGAAAGGAATTTTAATAATAGTTCGTTATATGATAGAAGAAACAAGAAAAATAAAAATAGGAAAGAGATGGTAGTGAAAAAAAGGAAAAATAATATTAAAACTTTCTAGACTTGTAATTAAACTTGTAGTTTTGTAATTTAATTTGGTAGGTTCCACAATCTGAAAATGAAGAAGAAAAAGAATCAAAAGAAATTTGATTTTATAAAGTTACGAAAAAAGGAAACGTTGATTTTTAGAAATTACTTAAAAACTTTTAACGATCTTATTTAACGTAGGAATAAGTCCTTTTCTTTTCTTTTTTTCATTAAATTCGGAAAAATTAGTAAATCTTTCACTCGCGTTAATTGTATTTTACATTTAATATCAAATATTAATTTAAATATTAATTAATTAATTTATTGATGTAATATTACCTGTGATTTCAACTGCAGTGTTGCTTACAAGAGAAAAGGGTACTAACACATAAATACATAATATACACACACGTCATATATGTAAACAAATGCCACTTGAGACGTTACCTACATGCGTTGCACCTGCGTGCATCATAATCCGGAACGAGACGATAAGTTTTCACTCAAGCGGAAAAAACTATACCTTTTAGACAAGTCATTCGTGAACCTTTGACAAATCGTGAACATTATCAAACAATCCCATTTACTTAATGCATTTGATTTCACAGACAGTATTTTTCTTTTACTTTTTTTTTTTGGATAAATCGATATCTCGCTGCAATCAATTTAATTATTGTCAAATATGAAATGGAACAAAGAATGTACATAATTGAATTGAAGATTTGCTTCACTTCATACTTGACAATTTAATAAAAAAAAAAAACACACACACACACAGAGTATAAGTTGGATTTACCGTCATCTTCGAAATCCACCGTTAGATTGGCACATTGTTGCCTTTTATGAAAGTCACAGTTAAAATTTTTTTTATTTATCTATTAAAGATTTTCTTTATTACTTTTATATATTATGATGGTGTTATATATACATACGTAGCTTTTTAAAAGTCATATAAATAAAGGATAAATAAAAGAACTTTCGTAGAGGACAAAGAGTCAGTTTAACGAAGGATTTCGAAGTGTACGGTACGTTAAATTCTATTACTCGATATTTCTAAATTATAATATTCATTTATTTCGATTAATTAACAATTATTTAAGAGATATATCTAATATTCTCAGGTATGTCATATTCTAACTTATAGTTTCATAAGCAAACGTATCTACACACACTAATATTAGAATTTTGCATTATTTTATTCAACTGTTGATTTATTGTGGATTTTATCTTATTCTCTCTGGTTTATATTATTTCATAATTCTATCTTTAGAGAGTTGTTTAAACTGTAAGAAGTATCGTTTAAAGAAAATGATTTCTTTTTTTTTGGTTTGGTATATTCGATGGTTTAATCAACGAACGCTAATGAAGGAAAAAAACAAGAGAGAGAGAGGGAAAATGAGACAAAGAAAATGAAAGTAGTTGAAGATGTTCGGTAAGCAAGTAGTACGAGTTTGAATAGAACCCGGCCTTTTAATATACAAAGAGAACATCATATCGTATCTCTCAACGGCAATGGGATATTTCCAATAACGAGTCTATTATAAACGACTAACCGAGTTTTTCGTTATCGAGCTACGAGTACTCTCCTCGAGGATTCTCTCTTTCTCTCTTTTTCTTTCTTCACAATCTTTATTCTGTCGCCAACAGAAAATTGCACGACGTTGTTCGTTGTAAGGAACAGGATTGTCAAGCGCGTGCAATTGACTAATGGCTGATAAATGATATCTAACTATTAGCTTGTCAAGTATGAAATGGAACAAAACATGCACACAATTGAATTGAAATTTTCATCATTTCATACTTGACAAACTAATTATAATGAAACGTTAAATCGACATCTATCTTTTTTTATTTCTTTTTCTTTATTTTCCTTCTTTCTCTCCTCTACAATATTATTTCGAATATGATTATTTTTTAAATACGACGTAATTTTCTTTTCTCAATATAATTTTGTTCCATTTTTATTTATTAGGTGTTGGAATTAATTCGTAGGGTTTTTTTATTAAAAAATAACGATTTATTTGAAATGAAAGTAAAAAATTACATTATTGAAAATACTGTCCATCACTTGCCACTACTTTTTCCCATTTTTCAGGTAACTGTCGAATACCCCGTCGAAAAAAATGTCAATTTGGCAATCCTCATAAGATGTTAATTTTTCCCCTGATAAACCATGAGCCATTGATCGAAACAGGTGGTAATTGTCGTACAGTAAAATAACTTTATCGTGCCTTTTGCTCCATTCCGGCCGTTTTGAAAAATAAGATGTGTTGTAAAAAAAACACTTAATAACAGCTGATTTATGATAAATTCGTTTTTGGAGGTAAAAACAAAATACTGTAATAACCACGTCGTCTCTCATCAAACGTTACGAATTAATTCCAACACCTAATAAAAAAACATATATTTTAATATTACCAATTATTTACACATTATAATCGACGATTGATATGATGAAAATGTCGATACCGCTGATGCTGGTGTCTATGACGATAACGATGATGACGATAACGATGATGACGATGATGACGATGATGAAAATCTGTGTCGTGTATCGAGGGCGCGACACTTTTTCGTAGAAAAATGCAAAAAGAAGAAGGAGAAAATGGGATGAGGGGGAGGAGTGGAATAGATCCCGCGACTGGGATCGGAAAAGTCGGCCAAAAGTTCCGCAGTGCGTGGAGATTTTTTTTCCTTTGTGTTGGACGTTGATACCAAAATAAAAATAAAAAAAAAAAGAAAGAAAGAAGGAAAGACAAAACAGTAGGAAAACAACAACAAGAAAAAGCGTGAGAGAGAGAGAGGAAGAGAGCGAGAAAGAAAAAAATAGCGATAGGGATGAATGAGTGATAAAGAAAAGGGGGTTGGGAGGATTGGAGATTTGCATCGACATCGATAGATACAGGTCCCTTTTTTTTTTTGTTCTTTTTTGTTTCTTCCTTCGACCACGAGAATTCACGATAGCGTATTGGAGAGTTACTCTTCACAATGCCAAATTTGTCCGTCGTTGGTCTCAATCAAGAACAAACCGACCGTTTCTCCTTTCCCTCTCATAGGAGAGACAGAGAAAGAAAAGGAAAGAGAGAGAGAGAAAAAGAGAGAGAACGAATGGAGGTCGATGACAGACAAAACGGCTTTTAAAACGGGCCAACGTTCTACCTTTTATATACAACATAAACACATCCACATCCGCACATACACACATACACACACACAAAATATTAATGCATATACATTCTAGTTGCATTTACTGACAAACATTTATATATAAATGTATTAATATAATTTATATATCAAGTATAGTACTTATTTATATTGTTTTATGAGTGTTATTTATTATTATATTATATTATAATATTAATTATTATTATTATAATTTATTGCAGTATTATCTATTAATATATATAATGCAATAGTATTATTATTTATTACTATATACTGTATTATAAATATTACTTGTTATTACACTTTACTATACAGATATTAATTATTATTTTATATTACAGTAAAATATAATATTTTTAGATTCGTGAGTATATATATATCATGCCAATTGCAGGTAAATACCTTAGAAAATCGAGACATATACTAAAGAAGCAATTGGTATTGCAATGATTTACTATTATCTGGAGACTCTCTAAGTTGCATTCAAATATTTCAATATTGAATCGAGTAAATATTGTAGAAAATAAAGAAAAGAGAGAAAGAATACGTATATAATATAAAATAAGAAAAAGAGAGAGAGAGAGAGAAAGAGATGATCGATAAATTCAAAGAAATGTTCAACCAAGCGAATAATATAGAAGCCTTTGTAAAATCAAACGGGTCGATGATTTTCACCTAAAATTCGTTTAACAACCTCGAATGAACCCGTTACATATACACACACACATATATAGAATCCATATATTTTTATCACTTCCTTTTATCCTAACCTCGATATATTTTTTTTGTTAACAAAAATTTTCGTTGATGTATGCTACATAAATGTGTATTTTCAGAAAAGAGATAAGAACTTAAAATATCCATAGAGTAAGTAGTAATATAACATGTAGAACTTACACGTAACAGATGAAGTCCTTTTAATCGTACCGTAGAGCAAGGTTTTATGGTGATGTGTTTGTAGTAATAGCGGTAATCCAACCAACGACGAGAAAATAAATACGAAGGATCGAGACAAATGATTCTGTGCTGTCGATTCAGGTTGCAGACTCGTCTTTACAAAATTGTCCTCCTTTTCCTCTTCCTCTTCCTCCTCCTCCTCCTTCTCCTCTCTCTCATCCTCCTCTTCCGTATTCTTCTTTCTATATCTCTTAACCATTCCTTACCCTATCTCTTTTATTACTTCGTTTTATTCTTCCACCTGACCTACATGATATATAATACATAATAATACTACACCTGACATTTTCTCCCATCATGTTTAACTTGAATATTTTTTTATGTTATAATTTTTTCTTTCCCCCTTTTCAATCTTTTTCATAATCGAACATGTACCTACGGTTATTTCCGTATACCAATTTGAAACGCGTGCAAAAAATTTTCAATCGAATTTTAAAGTTTCTTTCCGTCATACCGGGAATAGCAAAGAATTTTCATTCGATTTATTTCTCGGAGGAGGAGAGCAAAAAAAAGACTTTCCATTTACTCAATGCAGTGATGTAGACAATTTTTTTTCTTTCTCCTAATTATTTATCCTCAACCTCTTTTCAAACATTAATTCACCTTTTTTTTCGAATTAATCGAAAATAA
>JACGTP010000002.1:6160615-6263833 GCA_023678845.1 Mischocyttarus mexicanus | reverse complement strand
GAAGGTGGCCAATGTGGCGTTGGATAAATTACATAGCAAGAACATGGTGTTGGACTTGGAATGCAATGTTTCTTTTGGGAGTAGCAGTTCCATGGTACAGTCCAGTATCCATCCGTGCATTGTTACTTGTGCAACCCTTTACTCCTGATTTAGAATTAAGCCAACTAAATGGCACATTGTTCCCAAGAAAATCTTCACAAATGCCTACTCTTTGTTCCCGATTAGTAGCTCTGTGGAGGCATATCAGTAAAAGTCGAACACATTTTGAAACAGAACCAGATACGGGTAAATCTTTTTATTTACGTATATATCAATGTTTTATATTTTATATAAATATATTACTTTGTTTTTTTATTTATTATAGGATTTATCGGTAAGGGAATGACAAGACATTTAAATAGGCTATGGAATTATGGCGCCAAAGGACTTTTAGGAACGCTCGTTATATTATTTATTTTTCCTGTCGTATGTATACTTGCAAGTTTCGCATCTTTGCTTGTTGCGCTCACTGCGATCATGTGGTTAGTTAATTACGTTGATTCTTTTTGAAATTTTTTGGTAATATGATTTTATTCTAAACAAATTTGTGTATCTTTCAGGATGCCTTTAATTACTTTAACGTTACATGCTTTCATGGCACTTATCATGGATTTAGATAGTCCAGAACAAAGTCGCAATCGGTATTTAGTTGTTATGGAAGCATTAGTTTGGAATATTGGTATACAAGGATGTTTACAACCAATAGCAGCCTTAATTGTAGCTCTCGTTGTATGTCCTATCATTTCTTTTGTGATACTTACTGGTAAGAAATTTATTTTATTTTGTATTTTTTTTTCTTTTAAAAGGATGAATACATTTATTATGTAACGTACTTTATTTTTTATAGTTTCTGTGATACGTTATTGCATTAGAGTGGTATGGGATACAATAATGTTCCATTTGGTAATCAAAAATAGAGGACGAATTCCTGCTAGTGACAGCTTTGTAGTTAAAAGAATAGCAGGACCAGGATTAGCATCAGATTATTATTATCAAGTAAGAGAATTCAAATTGAATAGTTCAGAAAATAAAAATTAATATATCCCATTCAAATAATTTTCTACTAAAAAATAAATACTTGTTTTTTTGTTTTATTTTAGATAAGACCGGAACAAGCGTTAGCCGCGTTTGAATCTAAATTAGAGCTGGATGAATTATTAGCTTTTCAGCAAGAGACAGAAAGATTAATAACTCAACCGCAAAGAGATTTTTGCCAGTTTGTAGAAGCTTGTTTTGGTCCGTTTGCCGCTGGTCTTGCTAAGATGAAAGATCCGTACAAATCGCTTGAAAAAGAAGCTAGAGATCTTATTTCTGTTCTACATGAAAAATTAGAACGGCGAAGAAAAAATTTACAAACTGGACTTAGCGTGGCAGTAAGAAGCAAGATTAAACTAACAACGTTTGATTTGAAGGTGCTTTATTGGTATTTTTTTCTTTTTCATATAAAATATTATAATCTTATTTCATGATTTATGTTTGATTTTTAATGATAATACAGGTAGTTATACAACAAGGTGCCCTGATGTTAGAACGACTTTACCCATTACACGTATTTGCCCGTCTAACTGGAAATGAAGAAGACTTTTGGGAAAATAAAGGATTAGGTGTTGGCGATTGGGCAGGTTTAGCTGGTCTCATGTATGCCGACATTTTTAGTCTGGATTTCCTTCAACCTCTCGATGATTCCGATACTAAATTCAGATTAGAACCACATGCGAGTGTTGATTTGTCACGATACACAGATATGGTTCATAGTACTGAATTAGGTGGTATAAATGGGCCTGATTTATTAGGCGCAGTTTATGCACCACGCGGAAATATTCAAGTACATAGCCCGTATCTTGAAGTTTCAGCATTTAATCCTCGAGCTAAACAAGCCAGTAATAGCAAAAAATCTGATAAACGATGGTACAGTATATTAAAAAACGTTATAGTGATATTGATAGGAAATTGAAATACAAATGAAGAAAATATATATTATATAATATTAATTTTTTGTTTCACAGTGACACCAATGGATTATTAACATCTACCAAAGTCAGAAGGCGTACAGTTTCGGCAAATGGTAGCATAGAAGGACGATGGCAACCATGGAAACGTCAAATTCGACCATACAGTGCTGAGAAATTAGTAATACCACTTCCTATTCCACATCCAGCACATATTGCTATTACCATTCACAATCGTGATTCTGAAGATCCAATTCCATTAGATTCCGATCTTTGTCAAAATATTTTACGAGCTATCGAAGAATCCCCTGGTGAAATGGCTACCGAATGTGTAAGCCGTTACAGGGGTGGCGGAGATTCTAGTTTTGATTCAGTTGCATCACAATCATCCGTCTCTATAGAAACTGGTTTAGATAAGGACAATGATGAAACTCAAGAAACTGCTAATAACGATAAGGAGGGTGAAAATTATCATTGGACTCTTTCCAATTGGGGTGGAGGTGTGACAAGAAGAAGAAATAATTCTGGATCGATTAAAGTTGATTTAGCTTCACCGGAAGATGTTACTCTGGATACGGATACCACCAGAGCAATATTCAGTACATATGGAACAACCGTGTAACGTAAGTAAGTCTTTCAATTGCACCGGGTAATGTATTTGTGATTTTTAATAATCCTTTAATTCCTTTGGGAAAACTTGAATATCCGACGTTTTAATTGGTCAACATTTCGCCTAATATATTTCTCTAGATTATATTATCAATGACAAAAGCAAAACTAAAGATGAATTAAAATGACAGGTTGTTCTTCTACCGTTACTTGTAGAATTTTAATTTTATTATTAGTTTTCTTCTCTCTGATATTCTTATTCTTACTGTACGAATATAGTATATATATATATATATATACTATTATATTATTTTTGTATATATATTTATATGATTACTTTAAAAAATGGTTTATGCGTATGCACGAACAATATACATGATTATGACTATTATCGAAGAAGAAAAAAAAAGAAGAAAAGAAATTTCACGCAGCGGTTGATGAAATGATAAAAATTAAATAAAAGCAAAGTGTTAGCAACAACTCGATGGTAATGATATCCTTAAATCATATAATTATTAATGGTTAGCCTATACAAAACGATAAAGACACCAATCATTAATATACAAATATCTCTGCACTGTATTATCTTTTTCTATTTTTCTTAATTATTTTTCTTATCTTCATTACTATTTATGTTTTTATACATTTATTTGAACAAGTAATTGTTGAAAAAAAAAAATAATTAATGATATTAAAATTAATACAATACAATGTATTCTCTATGCCTAATAATACATTCTAAACGTATATTTAAAAATGTATTTTAGCATTATCTAATGATTTTATAGAATATCTTTATATAATATTCTACCTTTATCTTTATCTTCGAGTTAAACATTTCTAATAGTCGGCAGAGTGTTAGATATTTAAAGCTCATCGCAAAGTCTGGGATGCCATTATAGATTTTTAATAATAATAACGAACACACAACACACAGGTAGCGAACAAAATAAGAAAAAGAGAAAGAAAAGAAAAATCTTTACGCTGTTCTAATATATAATGAACTAAAATATCAATGGAAAAAAAATTAAACTTGAAATTATATTTAGAAAAAATGACTCTCGTATTTACATATTGTATATAGATAGACAATTGTATAAATGAACTCGTTAACATATATAGTTCATCATATGTATTTCCTTGTTATTTACTCTATATTAGAATGAATTCTATTAAATACATATGTGAAAAGTGTGCTCTTATGAAGATAATATACTTACTTTTAGTACTTGTTTCATTGATTTTGACATAGTTTCACTTTACAAGCCATTCCATTAAACTTGCTTATTATCAAAAAATATATAAGAGTATATGTAATGATTCTCTTGTATATATAATACATATATTTGTATACACTATGTACTTATGAATGGAATTTTATAAATTTTCCACAATATCTCAACACAATACAAACAAAACTATTCTCTTCTAATCGATTATAAAATTTATTATCGCGATGTCCTTTTGATCGAATCTCTGTTTAAAATAAACAAAAATAAAACAAAGTTTACTAAGCACATTGCTAATTATAAAATTACAAGAAGCAAATAAAATAATTATTCACAGTTTACTCGATATGCGACATTGCGTAAGCTGCGTTTACCGAGCTATTGAAATCGCAATATTTTTAGGTAGAACGAAATATAAAATAAAAAGAAAAAAGGTGAGCATGAAATAAATATAATTATCAGAATGTGAAATTTGTTTAAATAAATATGTTGCCCATTTGCAAATATAAAGTGTATACAAGTACGAAATTCTTTAAACGATATATATGTATTAATATTTATAAAAAGAAAAATAGACAAATTTTGAAAATTAATGCATATAAAATAAAATTTAAAAAACAAAAAAAATATCGAATTATCTTACAATTATACAAATAGAGATTTAGGATAATTTCTTACGAATTCAGTTTTCCGTCATGTTTAATCCAACTTGTTCTTGATATTAAAAACAATATACACATACACACACACGCATATTTAGCTAATAAAATTCAGATAAAAAAACATTATTATCTTATTCTGAGTGTAAGTTCATGAAAGAACTTTAAATATAAATATAAAAAACCATAAAATCCATTAATAATTACCATATAACTGCCTTTTTGGAAGTCTTATTTGTTACAAAACTATTAATAGTTTTAGATTTCTCAATAAAAAAATTCTAATTAAACTAACAATAAGTGAATAATTCACTAAAAGTATTCCGTAATAATCTGACAGAGTTGATAATTCCATCCAAAACTAAGAAAACAAATTTTAATGAATTATTATCACTTGTTGATTTTTAATAATATCAATGTTTATTATATCAATGTGTTATAAAAATATAAAACGATGCTCTATTCATCCAGATGTGTGCTTGATATCAATATAATTTTGAAAGTCTAACGGCAAGTTAAATATTATGTACAAAGAAAAGATCTACTAAAATCAGAATTAAAAAAAATAAAATAAAATAAAAAAGAAAAAAAAAATTGTTTTCGATATATTAAACATAATAGCTCGATGGAATGCGCATATTATTATTAATGTATGTAAATGCAATGATAAAATGTCAGTAATATTTATAATTTGGACATTAAATAATCTTTCCGATAAAATTGCATTTAAATATAGATGTGCCCGAGTACTTTGCACGAATAGAAATTTTATTAAATAAGTCCAAATACTCCTTTTGAATGATATTATAGAATTAAATTTCATGCATAAACACACATAAATATCAGATTGTAACGTGTCCATAATATTATTGTATGCTCCATAGAAATTTACAAACTGATAATAGAAATACTATAGATTTCCCAAATGTAAGACAACAAATTTATTCTTACATACTGTCTTACCTTTGATAAGAAGTTTATAAACTTATCAAATTTTATTATATATATATATCAAATTTACTCAATACTTGTATATGCAATTCTTACTTTTCATTTCTTATAACGTTAGTATACAAGTAAGCGCAAAAATAAAAACAACAACCATTACTATTTCTGTCGTGCTAATACAATGCAGAATTTATTAACATATTAATGAAAAATAATAATAAACTAATATAAAGGAAAAAGCTGTAGGAAATGACGATTTTCAAAT
The DNA here is from genome assembly GCA_023678845.1 of Mischocyttarus mexicanus. Classification (NCBI taxonomy): domain Eukaryota; kingdom Metazoa; phylum Arthropoda; class Insecta; order Hymenoptera; family Vespidae; genus Mischocyttarus; species Mischocyttarus mexicanus. The sequence goes on along the minus strand of JACGTP010000002.1, from coordinate 6,258,135 downwards.
GAAATGTACGTATTCAGAAAAATTGTAGCGAATTGTAGCAAATTAATCAAACATCCAAAATAAGTGACAACAAATATGCATTATTTTCTTATATATCTCCAAAAGAAAAAAAAAATGTTATATCCCAATCTGATATAAATTTATGTATTATTTTATACATTATTATTTCTTGTTCTTTATTTTATATAAAGAAAATGCATTCACTTAAAAATGTAAGGATGAAACCAATATATATCGATCAAGATATACGATGAAATTATTTTCTTAATTTCTTCCAAGAATTTATATTTGTGTAAAAGAAAAAAAAATGAAAAATAAAGAAAGAAAGAAAGACGCATGTACCCAGTACATGCATAATTATTGCAGATCTTAAAATCGTAACGTATATGACATAAGTTATTTATCTAACCATTTAACTGATGGTCTTAATATTGGTACTACAATATAAAATTGTAAAGAAATTATAAAATCATATACGTAAAATACATTTACATTGTGTAAAGTATTATTCCTTTTGTACACTTTATTGTTAATTATATTTGTAGTTATCGTATATTTTTATCTTTTTATTTAAACTGTTATAAAGTAATAAAAACATATATATACTTTCTGATACAAACATTTTTTAAGTTTCGTTATATTTTATGCATATTGTTCAATCAATGATATTCTCATTTATTTAATAAAATAAAATTTTTATAATAGGACTGCACGCACATCGCATAGTCATCTTACATGCAAACAATTTCAGTCTTTCGTAATATCATTCGAGTTTTGTTGTTCTATTAAATATGTTCTTGTTACGATACATTTAGTCATATAACAAAAACATGGAATTTCGTGTTCAACTTCGGTAGCATCTAATAATATAAATTCTATATTATATTTTCTTTCTTTCGAAGTGTCCTTTTTTATTTCTAAACGAAATGCCACAGGTTCGTCTTTTTCTACTTTTACATCTACGGGTAATACAATTATAGTTTGTTTCCAATGCGTTGGTGTATCCAATGGTCCTGTAGATAATTCTGAACCATCTGGAAATTCGACAGAGAACCAGATACAAATTCCTTGCAATAATCCTTCCTTGTTACAAACTGATACGTATTCGTCGTCTCCTAAAGTATTTATTTCGTCTAAAGTAATTGTTTCTAAATCTAACCAAGTTATTAATTTACTATCCCCTAAAATGTCATCCTCATTCATCAATGCTATTTCTGGTTTCATCGATTTGTTTTTTCGATAATGTTTTCCTACGGATCTAAATAAAAATAAAACATAAATTTAATATAGAATTTATATAACATCAATTTAAATTATATCAAATTATATACAAATGGTAATAAAAATGATAATTACTTCATACTAACTCCATAAACGTCGTCCCAAAATTGAAACATATTTGACAATTGACACGGAGCTGCAGACAATTTAGCTATTGATGGAAATAGGATTCCTCCTTCGCGTAAAAAATTATCTCTTGCGAACAGAACCGATTCAAACATTCCTTCGTGTACTAAATAAAATCCCATCCATTCTGAGATTATTATGTCTACCTTTTGAATACTATTTGGATCCAGATCTTCAACTCTGCTATGAATCACTTTAATTACATTTTCTAAATTATTTTCGCTAACAACTTCCTTGCATATTTTAGCTAATTCACTAGCTTCTACCGCATATACTGCTTTTGCACCAGCCTTAGCACAGAAAATAGAGAGTATACCTAGAAACATGTATTCGTTTAAAACAATTAAGATTTCATATGATTTTACATATAGAATTAATATTTTACAGTCTTGTAACACCTGTCCCAGCACCAACATCGATAACTACTTTGTCTTTGAATTTGTCTGCACATTTAAATATTGCATTTTTATATGTTAAAGTTCTGGATTTATCATCGAGCATTAAACGATGGACCTAAAAAATATTTTATTATAATATATAATCATGTTAACATTTATTTATAACCTATCTCTTACATCCAATTCTTCATAGCTTGTAAAATATTGATCCATGTTGAACTATTACAGCAAACAACAATTAATAAATATTTAATTCGATTAAAGCTCGAGAAAATCTAAAAAGAAAATAACGGGAAACTGAATAAATTAGAGAACTTAATAATAACGAATAACGTGTTTTTTCTTTAACTTTTAAAAAAAATTCTGTCGATAATGCAGTGACCTACCTTATCGATATTAAAACAAAAGAATTATCATATCGAGATAAATTAGAGAAGTAATGTATTAAAGTAGCAATAAAGGATAATGTGACGTCATGTATTCCACGTGATTTCCTTGGAAAGTGTTAGTTGAAATATTTGTTTCTTTCATTCGGCGTGATATGCACCATTGAGATTGAATAGTTTCAATTCGAATAAGAAGATACTAACTAAAATAATTAAAATCAACGTTCAATTGTTTATAATAAAAATATATTTATATATATTACAAAATGGATGACGAAGCGGAAACTTATAAATTGTGGCGAATTCGTAAAACAGTGATGCAGTTGTGCCATGATAGAGGTTATCTCGTAACACAAGATGAATTGGATCAAACTTTAGAACAATTTAAGGAACAATTTGGTGACAAACCAAGTGAGAAAAAACCAGCACGTAGCGATCTTATTGTATTAGTAGCACACAACGATGATCCTACGGATCAACTTTTTGTATTCTTTCCTGATGAACCCAAAATTGGCATAAAAACTATTAAAACTTATTGTCAACGTATGCAAGAAGAAAAGATTCATAGGTATGCATCTTGAAAAAATCTGTTATAATGTAAATTTAATTAATATTTTAATTATTACATTTGTAGAGCAATCATTGTTGTGCAACAAGGTATGACACCATCCGCTAAACAATCCTTAGTAGACATGGCACCTAAATATATTTTAGAACAATTTTTGGAATCCGAATTGTTAATAAACATCACAGAACACGAATTGGTACCTGAACACATAGTATTAACTCCAGATGAAAAAGAAGAATTATTAACAAGGTATAAACTTAAAGAAAATCAATTAATGCGTATACAAGCTGGTGATCCAGTTGCTCGTTACTTTGGATTAAAAAGAGGACAAGTAGTAAAAATTATAAGACCTTCTGAAACTGCAGGAAGATATATCTCTTACAGACTCGTATGTTGATTATCAACACAAGCAACAAATAATGTTCATTTTATGTTACTTCAATCCATTATTATTTAACGAAAAGTTCTAATTTTAATTTCTAATAATATTTTTGTAAATACAAATCATTTTTAAATATATTATTATCATTATAAAACCGTATCGATTTTAGAAAACCAATTATACTACCCACACAATAACGTTAATAAATAAACATAAAATTTAACGAAAGGGATAAATTATTATTGCTTTCTGAGAATGCTTTATTGTACTACAATTATAATGCGTCGGTACATAATATACATTTGGTAGTAAACATTAACTGTATATCGGGCAGTAAATAATTATTAATTGTACCACAAACGTGCAGTAATTTCAAACGTATTCATCGATATGATACATTTCTTCTTTTTCCAATTCTAAGATCCACTTCACAGAGTTATTTTATTAAAATAATATACATATAGATGAAAAAAGCAGAGAATTTAAAATATTTCTTTTTATTATTATTATTATTTCATAAAATAAATAATATTAATTAATGAAAATTGGCACGATCAGAGCTAAACTTTTTCTTCTTATTATTTTTCTTATGCAAATGTTTAGCTTGAATACATTTCTTTGTTATACTATTTCTTGGTCCAAAGTATCATGGTACGCTGTTGTCAAGAGACAACTCAATTCCAGATTTATTTAAACAGCTTGTATATGTGTGTCAAAATACATTACTTATATACTACATAAGCAGATATAAATATTGCTTTATTTATTATCTGCGCCTTGTTTTTGTATTATTATTTGTTTTTTTCCTTCTTCTTTAATATGCTACGATAATGCATAAAATTTGACAAATTTTAGCAAAGTGATAAATATGTAGAGATAGAAAGAGGGATGCATACTGTTAAGTGCAATTGATGAATTTATATTAAAAATCACTAATTTATAATAATATCTTCTATATCATTATTACGAATATTTAGCAATTTATTGTTTTAAAAACGGTTAATAAATATTGAAAATACATGTATATTGCATTTTTAAGTACGAGCCGAACTTATTTTACAAAAAAAGCCATTAAAAATCAACGATAATTATATTTTACTTAACGATAATTTTTTTTTAATTTCATTATTATTTTATTTTTTTATTATACTCTTTAAGAAAAATTGAAATAGATTTTTTTTTGTTATTCCAACAACGAATAAAAAGGTTTCAACAGGAACTATTTTATTTCACACGTAGACATATATATATATATATAAAATAACTCAACTTACAAAAAAAAAAAAATTAAAAATAACAATAAAAATAAAAGATGCAGTGTTTTAAACACAAATAAAAATTTGAACTTATATCAGAGTCCTTATATATTTAATTATTTTACAATCTTATCGATGTATTTGATATATCACTGATAAATTAATTATATAAAAACAGTCTTACTTTCTTTATGCATAAAATTATAGAGGAATTTACTTACAGCTTTAATTAGAGGGGGAAGGGGGTGGGAAATGAATGAATGAACAAACAAAAATAGAAAAAAACAAGAGAGAAGAAAGAGAGAGAAAGAGAGAAAGGAATTAATCATGTACTTTCTATAATATTCGTTATTCTCTTTAAAAAAGTTATATGAAAAAAATGTGTACTTCTCTAATAAAAATTTAAATTTTCATTATAATGAACAATAAAAAACGATAATAAAATTGGTAAATAGCGAGATAATAAATGGTATAAGTGAATTTTGCTTATACAATATAGGCATATATGGTTTATGGGCGTAAGTAAAAAAAGCATGCAAATATGATTAATGCAATATATTGTTAATAATAAAATGTAACATAACGCAATAATAATAATAATAATTAATAATAATAATAATAATAATAATTAATAATAATAATAATAATAATAATAATAATAATAATAATAATAATTACACAATAAGACTAAACATTTTTTTCATTGTTTACATAGAGAAGAAAAAAGTAATAATTGCTGTAATCAGTAAACAGAATATTTTTTATATGGTTATTGTTGTTCTTCTTTTTTCTTGTTAAATGTACATATAGACTCCTCTTGTATCGTTTCAAAAATTACAAACTTCATATTTTAAATATTGTGTATGTGTGCAAATTAAAATTAACACATGGCAGACCTCGATAATATCGTATCGCTTCTTGGCATTTTTTTATATTTTTGTTTGCAACAAATGAGAAATAGGCGGATTAAAAAATTTGCTAAACGAATAAAATGCGTATTAGCAATATTTGTTAACTATATCTTTCTTTTCTTTCTTTTTTTTTTTGTTTGTTTAAATAGCAATAATGTTTTTATCGTATGAAGTATTCGTATTTCTCTATATTTCTGCATTCATGTAATATTTTGTACACTATTGTCAAAGATAATCAGTTAGAATAATATTGTATTTTAAATAATCTCATACGATTATCTTCTTCAATATATGTGTGTTTATGGTAATATTTGTCTCTCCTCGTTAAATAGTAAATCTCTAAAATAAAACAAAAGATCTTTTTGTTCTTTATATAATGTCTCTTTCTTTTCATTATTATTATTATTATTTTTCAAACCTGACGCATACCATAAAATTCGTTTAATTACAAAATAAATCTCTTTAAGCGCTTTAACTGCTTACGTATATATAATATAGATGATCAGAGAGAGAGAGAGAGAGAGAGAGAGAGAAATAGAGAGAGGGGAAGAGAGAGAGAAACGTTGGTAATTAATTAATAATACCTCTTTAAAACAGATTACACCAATTCTTTTAAGATTTTCTTATGACTAAAAATCGAACAAGCTTTTTTCTCTTTTTGTTATTCATATATATATATTTAGTTTATTCGTATTTATGTATGTGTGTGTGTGTGCACGCGCGTGTGTGTATGTGTATATGATACAGATAATATATCTGAAATATTCGTGTTATTTATCGAACGTTTAATAAAAATGTAAGAAAAGAAATGCTTTCTCTCTTCTTCTTTGAATTCATTCGCGAAAATATAGACGATAGTAAGAGACAACAAAAAATTGTCTAATGCCAAAAGGCGATGCGCTTCTTGTTTTCTTTTTAAACGCTATACACGTTCTTATATAAAGTTATCATTATTATAATTTTGTTTTTGTCCTTTTTTTTATGCAATTGTTATTTTATTTTATTTTTTGTAACTAGGCCCTTTTCTCACTAAGGTCCCGGTTTCCTCGATTAGCGGTATCTGTATTAAAAAATACAAGATTTATGTAAATCCCAGTTCTCTTGACTACTATCTGAGATAGTATATACGAGATATATATTTATATTATAATAATAATTATTGTTTTAATATGGCCAATGAGCATGCTTGCAAAAGACTAATATGCTTATTATCTGTGATGTATAACACCATTTTTTAAATGGACTACCAAGAAATACTAAAGACCATTTCAAGTTTCATTTATAATATATGTCGATGTTGTTACGGTTTTTTAAAAATTTAACTTATGAAATGTTTTAATGATTGCGTGCTTAGAGCACTTGTTATGCATATATATATATATATATCGACATATATATGTCAAATAAAAAAAAAAATATCTGTGCAGTTAATGAATAATATTCATTACATGGATTTCTATTTGATCGTAGAGACATACGATATACACATACGACATCTATCAATGTTAAACTTCAAATGGTAGCAGCAGCATATTCAGTCCCACAGAGAAGATTTAAACTTGTCCATCTAACGCGATATACAAAAACAATTGTGGACTCTACCCTGTCATGTAATACATCAAGGAACTCTCTACACATTCTCGTATGGATTACTAAGGATGTAAGAAATATTTTTTTCTCAATGGGACCAGTCACAATAGGTCCTTATTAAATAGTATTTAATGTCGATATCGTATTATTACAATAAAACTCGACATTTGGAACCACCAGAATATATTCCTGGTAGCCCACTCTGATAGGTGCTTTGCTCGCAAAATATTCCAGATTTAATTTTTCAGCGAGACTGATTATTCTGTATACGATTGATGGTGGGATAAGGCGGTCAATAGTTGAGAGACCTGCATTATATATTAAATCAGGCCTAAAACAGAAGATTCATTTGTTCTTTTTCTACAACCTAAAAAATAACAAGCAAAATGAAAATAATGATTATTTGAAATTGAAAGATTTATTTAAGTTATTGTTAAATCTTATGATTTAATTTTTGTTATATACCTAAGAGTGATAGGGAGTAACATAGGTAGATGGAAACAGTCCTCTTCTATTACCAATTTCCCCATGCCACCAATGCTGGTCTGTGCGATCTGTAACAGTTATTACATCTCCTCGCCTGAACTCCAATTCACCAGGTTCTTGTGGAGCAAAGTCATATAACGCTTGCACTAAACACTGAAATGTTAAAAATAATAATTCAATGCTTGTATACAAATAGATTTAATTTCAAATCAATAGTAATTTCTCTGCTAAGAATTCTTACCTCTTCGGGAATCATATCACGTAATTTAACATCTTGCGAACGCGATACAGATGCCGTACGATGATATTCTACTAGTTCATTCAAACTATTAAACTTTACAACCCAAAGAAAAAACTTGCCTTGAGCGTCTCTTAATACTTTAAAATGTTGCACACCGTCTGAACATCTGTCGTTATAAAGAAACAACATAAATTTTTGAATATTTGATGATAAGTTTAAAAGTATTATTATTGTCAGAAACAAACATATGCTTACTTTACAGATAATGAAAAGTCTCCAGGAGAGCTTTCACTGATTCTAATCAGAAAGGCACCTTCATGCTTATTCATTAATAGCCTTTCTGCATCTGCTCTTGTTATCTTTCCGTAATACCAACTAAAAAAGAAATCAGAATAGTAAGATATATTTTTTTTGTAATTTACTACAATGTAAAAAAAAAATATGTAAATAAAAAACTTACTCGTGATTTTTCATTTCTATGTAATTACTTGGAATGAGTCCTTCTCTGGAATCTAATTCGGCTCTGAACCAATTTATATCGTCCTCCATATTCAAAATCTAATAAAAAAATAAAATATTATATATATATATATAAATTAATAATCAATAATATTAATTTTTAATTTTTAATAATATTAATATTAAGTTTTATTATTTATTATTTATTAACTTATATTCATATAAAATAATGACTATTCAAATTTTTGAATTTCGCGGATGAATTTCTTTTTCGACGAATACGAATCATCTGTAAATATAGTAAAATAAGGCCACATCATATTGATTGTTACTGCGAAGAAGAAAATAAAAAGCAAATAAGCATTACGCTAATGACAATGTTGGAAAAATCGATTCACATGACGTTTATTCAAATAAAATATCAAATCAGATATCGTTATCGATAATTATCAATAGAGTCAATCGATACAAGAATTTTATCATAAATTCTCATTAGAACAATTTATTTCAACCATCAGATTATTATTATCATCATCATCATTATTATTATTATTATAGGAAAATAACATAAAAGAAAATTCTTTTTAATTAAAACGATAACATAAAAATATTAAAGGCAAACAAACAAACAAATGTTCAATTACGAAATTTCATACATTCGTTTGCCCAGTAACATAATAAACTTTTTTTTTATCAATGCAATTTAAAGAGATCAGCTAATAAGAAACTGTGTCAAAAAAGAAAAAAAAGAAAAAAATATTACGTAATGATTGCACATAAAAAGTATACAACCTATAAATCAAATTACAAAATGATATTTTTGAGAAATTTTTAGCTCGCGATTAAACAGCATAATGCATTATGCATTTCATAAACGAATAAAAAAATATAAATATTGTCGTAAGCAAATCGAGTATTTGGGAAGGGGAGAGGGCAAAAAAATTCATGAGGGTTATGAGAAATATTCGTGGATGTTCGATGATCGGTCGTCTCGCGTCTGGGCCAATCAGAAGCAAGTATATTGGCTCGACGACGGTAAGCCGTTCGTTGATTGGTTGGTTGGTTCATTAAAGTACGAAGAAACCATACTTTCGAAGGGTCCTGTCATCGAACAATGCAATCAACAATAACAATAACAAAAACAACGCAAAGATGACAATAACAATAATAATAATAACAATAACAATAATAGTAACAATAATAGTATTAATATTAATAATAATAATAACAAGAAGAAATCAAATAAGTAAAATTATTAATCAAAAAGAAATCGTTCCTTTACATAAATACAAACCTTAAGGACTTGACACCTGCGAAAGCTAAGCTCATCCTCGGCTGTCGCGGTAAAGTCGTGCTTCGCTACCGCCTCCATTCTTCTACCTTCTTCTTCTTCTTCTTCGTCTTATCCTTCTTCTTATTCCTTCTTTTACTTTTTCCTTTCTTTTTTTTATTCTTTCTTCTCTTTCTTCCACTTCTTCCCTCGAGGGTCGAACGCGCGTGTATGTACTAGACGGATTGCGATGAAGAGGACCACGAGGGGAACGAAGAGAAGGAAAAGAACAAGAGAAAGAGAGCGAGAAGGATAAAAGAGAAGTAGGAGTAGGGGGAAGAGATAGAAAGAGAAAGAGAAAAAGCTATATCACAGAGAGAGAGAGAGGAAGAGAGAGCCAGTCCTCGAGGCGGTACCAAAGGCGGCCACCTTTGTCTGCGAATGTAAAAAAAAAAAATATAAGGAAAAAAAGAAAATAAGAAAACTCCGAAACGCAACACAAACGGCAGTAGTAGCAGAATAAAAATAAGAAGGAACAGGAAAATTTGTTGATAGTTCAATTTCTTTTTGTTCGAATTGCACTTGCTTTTCAATTTTCACTGAGTTAGCATATCGTTGTGATGAAACGTAGGTGGGCTCGTTGCACGTATAGTGTATATGTAATATATATATATATATAAAACTCTCGTACAAAAAAGCTTTAAAGACGCGCACTTACAAACACACACATACACACCACCAATATATTCACATTCACACACAGCAACAGCAGAGACACAATACACTGTGCTCTTTTCCGTTTCTCTCTCTCTCTTTACTCCGTCGTGATGTGTATCAGAGAGTATCACCGAAATCTTTCTGACCCACGATCTCCCTCTTTCCCTGTCTTTGTCTCTTTTAAGCTTTCCTTTTCTATTTTCTATCTCTCTCGTACTCTATTCAAATTCAACGGCGTTCAATGACACCCGCGAATGAACTAAACTACGACCACGACAACTCGCATCCTCGTTCTATGAAATCGAGAGAAAGGGTAAAGTGAAACGATCAAAAAAAAGAGAGAGAGAGAGAAAGAGAGAAACTTGTGTATCGAGTTAAAAAAAATGAAAATAAAAAATAATAAAAAAGAGAGAGAGAGAGAGACACACACACACACAAAGTATAATGGCGGATCTGCTGTGTGTGATACCCCCGTGTATTTAAAAATGTATAGTTTTTATTCCGATATTGAAATTTCTTCAAATTATTTCCTTATCTGTTTTTTCTTAATGGAACGAAAGGCAGAACTGTCAAAATGTAAAAGGTACGTTGGTTGGATCACGCACTCTCACGAGAGCGACCATCGCTCGGTCTTATCAGGCGTTATACTCTCTCCTCGCCCGGTATAACCGTGCTCTCTTTGCGTTTCATCCTCACTATTCTCCTTCTCTCTCTTTCCTTTGTCGATGCGCACTGAACTATTGCGCACGTTAACGTCGCCGACTCGAGCCGAACTTAACCGAACTAATGGTGTGCGCAAGGAAGACGTTCTTTCTTGCACGTCCTCGTCCTCGTAATAACTTATATAGAAAGTGTATTTTTCGATACTTATAATCTTCTTTCCGAGATATTTATTATCTTAAACGCAAACAAAATGATTAAGGCCTCTTACTTTCGTAACGTTGTTTAGAGATAAACATAGAAAGAGAGATTAGAAAACGTTAATTTTAGTTAGAAATTATGAATAATTATTCGACGAACTAGTTTCTCGTCGCGCAGGTTTGCGCATGCGCGTACAACACGTTCGAAGATACGACTACTTGATCGACTCTACTCAGTTCGACTCGATTGAACTCGACTCAACTTAGTTCGCTCGTTCCTTCGTTTACTTGCTCGGTTACTGTGGTAGCCATGTTGCGTTCAACGCGAGAGGTCGTCTTTTCGTGGCCCTCGTGATATTTTTCACGAAAAATCAATCTTTATTTTTCTGATACTTCGTTAATATACTCATATCAATAATAATGATCGAAAGATATTCGATATATTAAACAATTAATTTCTCTTTAGGAAAAGATTAGAAAGTTTCTCGCTATATCTTATCTCTTAATTTTTATTTAATGTTTTTTCTTTTTTTGATTCTATGAAAATGGAAGATGTCGAAAAAGTAATGTACGCAATGCTGATGTAGAAACTAATCATTATCCGACTTGAAATCACGATTAGGTTTATCAATAATTACTCGACAACAACGAGCATATATTTGTAATATAAACAAAATGTCTATCCTATGATACCGTCATGTGTATTCTCTTTTGTATACATATATGTATATTTAGTAAACCTACTTATCGTGTTCTCTCTTTCTCACTCTCTTTCTCTCTCCCCCACTCTTTCTAACTATTCTTAGATCGTTCTAGAAACGATAAGTTGAACGTTCGAATGTATGTAATTACTCTTAATAAATATATATACTTAACTAAACATATATTTTATCTTAATGATCGAAAAAATACTGTTCATAAAATTAAACGATTTCAAATGATTTTAAAAGTGTATATATATTTATATGTTTATATATAAATATATGTACATGAAATTGGGACTGATCTTATTATGCGCAAAGCGAGTTTAAAAAGAGCGAAAGTTTAGCGCGAAATAGAAATGCGAGAAGAAAAGTATTATATCGCGTTAGGATTACAAACGGCCAAATGGTCACGTGTCTTGTAAACAGAAACACGCGGTGAAAGCAGGGTGGAACGTACGACGAGCAAAGTCACTTTTTTTTTCAAATCCTTGTGATCTTCTTTATAGGATTTCACCTTTCTACGAGTTTATCCAATCGAACAGCCAAAGTTAAATGTTAATTTCTTACACACGTACACGATACGAACATATACGTTTATACATAAACATTAACATTTTCTATCATTGTTTTCAGTTCTCGTCAATTTTACGATCTACGTATCAAGTTATATAATATCAAATTAAATTTTTAATCCATCGAAATTCCATAATAACCATTGACGATCGATTACTCACGTAGTTGGTTACTTCCTCTATTTTGTTTCCTTTTATTCTTGCACAACGCTAGAATATTAGTTTTTTTCTTTCTTTCAATATTATTAAATATTTTCACGATTAGTATATACATTTATATGAATATATAATTTTAAACTACTAGATAATAAATTTTTATCTATAACATATATGTATGTTTATATATATTTATCAAGATTATACATTACTGACGTAATGAATGATACATTCAAAAAAATTGTGCTATTTTTTGTTATAAATATGTTGAATAAAATTGTTTTTAAAACATATCAAATAAATTTAGATATTTGCGTTGGAAACTCGTCTATAATAATAATTCGGAAATAGAATTGTTAAAGGTGCATATATACATATATATGTATGATTGTTGTAGGTGCTGGAAAATCCAAGGTCGCGATCCGCGATCGAACAATTGGAAACGGCTGTACATTCGATAGCAACTACGCTCACTGCGTTCTGTAATTAATTGCGATAGTTGTTTTCCAAACTTCTGTTTATTTATTTCTAGTTTTCCTTTATTTTGTTCCCCTTCATTCGTTAATAGACACAACGACCTAACGATTTTACGAATTTTTACCGAGAATTTTCACCATTTATACATTTCGAAAATATTCCTACTCGCGTATTGTGATATCGAGATGGTCAGCCAATGTTTTTGACATCGTACGATGACGATCTATAATCTTATACACACACACACACACACACACACATACAGGACATATGTAAAAACATACATGCATAAATACATAGATACATAAAATGTGCGCTATATTAGCGCGGAAATTGAATTACCTTTGTACGACTGGTGCACCGATGAACATGAAAGACGTATACAGCCAAGTTGGCACCTTAACAAGCTTCCAATTAAATACAGCTGCAAATTATACTATTTCTTTCGCGAGAAAGGTCGAACATGTTCGTCCGCGTGATTGGTTAGGAAAAAAAAAAGAAAAAACTATTGTAATATTTCTTCCGTTTCTGATTAAAAAAAAAAACAAGACTACAAATTCTTTCCTCTCTTCTTCGTTGTATTAATTTAATATCAATTTTCTTTTAAATCATTATAAACAACAATAACAATATTTTTATTTCTTCGTTATTTAATTAACTCCGTTCATTCCGTTTCCGCTTGGTTCGTTTTAACGAGTTTTTTCTTTCTTTTTTGTACAAATTAGCATAGACATAAAATTATAATATTTTTCTTTCGTGCGTTATTCATATTTATTTATTGTCACGTATTCGGTTTTTACCTTTCTTTTTTTCTAATATATATGTATTTTTTTTTTATTTGCAAGTATGTGCGTTCAGTGTTCGTTTGTAGTTGAAACGAAACGCAACGTGTTTTTATTCAAATCTCGTCAATGCGATCGGCATTGTCATTCGGACAGTGGCGAATTCATGAATACGCGCGTTTTCGTTTCCTGCGAAAGATTTACGAGTATTGTATAGTACGAAAAAGAAAGAAGGAGAAAGATAGAAAAAAAAATATAGAAGAAAAGCGAGAAAAAAAGAGATAGAACATGCGAACGCAACCGAGCGAGGACTACTCGTTTCCTCCCACATTCAATAAAAAATGTCGGAAATGTTTGCGCGCCATTCAGTGGAAATAATCAACGTGTGTCGTCGTGTTATTCTTGATTCGATATTCTACTATCGTGATTTTTTTCAACTTTCAATGGTATCATCGTGTACATATACACATATACCGCCGTGTCACATAGATATTTAATAAAAAAAAAATAATAAAAAAAAGAAGAAATAATATACTATACTATACTACTACATATATAATATATGCTGCATATAAATATTATTAGAGTATAATATGTAATTATAATATATTATATATATTATAGTATGCAGTGCATAATACATATTTTATTTATATATTTTTTATATTATTATCTACACAAATATAATATAAATCACAAAAAGTCAAATAAAACTCGTGAGATATGTTATTATCTATTTCCATCTTTTAAAAAGAAATTTTCTATTAGTCATGTTTCTCTATCGACTTTGAACGTACTTGCCTATATTGAACTCGTATAGTATAATCTCGTTATTTCGAATAAAATTTAGGGTTTGGAGGATTTTACCGAGAATATACAATTAAACATACATATACACAAAATATATATATATGTACTTTTCTTGTCATGTTCCCCCACGAGTGTGTTTATTTTATTTCAAGAATTATTCAAGGAAAATAAATAGAGAGGTAGAAGAAGAAAAAGATAAAGATGAAGAAGGGAAAGGTAGGGGAAACGTAATTTCGGTTCTAGTTGTGTCTGAAGGCGATGTCACAGTAGCGTGTGTCTTGTCTTCAGGATGACTCCTTGAAGACTGTTGAAGATGTACAGGGAGTCGTGAGCTTAAAGAAGGCCTCTCTTCTCTGCCACGTCCCGCTAGATGAAAGGCTCTCGTGACTATCAAAGGGAAAGGGAAGAGATAAAGGCTCGAACACCAGACAATGGCCCTGAGCCTCCTACGTTTTCAGCTCGTTCTAGACAGTTTTTAACTACTGGTACTACTACTGCTACTAAAACTACACCACTACTACTACTACTACTACTACTACTACTACTACTACTATTATTATTATTATTATTATTATATTATTACTAATAAAATATATTAAAGTAATCTTCTTGGTTTTTATATCGGAAACCACATATGTATATCTCTATCTAATAGTATAATTTATACTATGGGGCATGCAATATTTAGTATACTATAACATGTGATATAGAATGCCATATATGATATATATATAATATATCGGGTATATTATATTTAATTTATTTATTTGTGTGCCAAGATAAATATATCGTGTCACCGTACAAGTTATCGTTTAAAATATTGTGAACTCTTTTTTTTCCTCGTTTGCGTTTTATCATAAGTAAAAGATCGAAAAAAGAAAACCTAAAGAAGAAATAATAAAGTAAAATCATGTTCGAGGATCAAAAGTCCCATTGCAATTAACGATAAATCGCGATTAACGTTGTATCGCTTTGGAATAGAATAATTTGGATAAATTCAAAGAGAAAACGTCTTGACGTTATACAAAAGTGTTCTTAGACGTTAGACTAACTTTTCTTTTTTTCTTTTAGTTAGTAAAACTACAAACTTTAATTACAAATTTATTATAAGTTTGATAAAAAAGAACAATTGATTAAAAATATTGTCAAGGTACTTTTAACAAACCAAGGAATTGTTGAGCCTCCTCCTCCACCCTTCTATACACACGTATTGGCAAATTGCCCAAAGAATATTTTCAAGAGTTTGTGCGATGTTATTCAAGTTAAATTCAAGTAGACTCAATAAACGCAACTGTGCTATTTGTTACTATTTCTATCACCACAACTACAATAAAGAACTTGAATAAATTAAATTTAATAAACTCTTTATATTGCTAAAAAGTATTTAATATCTCTTCAAATATTTTCTTTCTTTACAAATATCTCATTTTTAATGATTTTTACGTACAAAGTGAAATTTCTTCGGAAATATTTCCCCCGTTGTATTTTATTTTATTGATATTTGATAAAAATATTCTTTTCTAAGTAACATATAGTATATATAATACATAATTTTTCTTATGAAAATGATGACGATATTTCAAACGTATTAATCGAAATCGTAAATTTTTTATTGACGTAAGAAACAATGACGGAAAGAAAACTCCAACTTTTTTTAATACTTCTAGTAGTTCCCGGAGCTAGTGTAACTGATTAGAAATGTTATCCTTGTTTAGCTAAAGTAATCAGAAAACCACGACTTCCCTAACATAGATTACAATCTACTCTAATTTCTTCACATAAATTTACAAAACATTAATAAGAGGAAAAAAGAAAACTAACGATTTTAAAAGTAGAAGATAATTAGATTTAATTAGAATGTTTTCGATGCTTCGCATTCAGTAGTCCTTCGATCAAGCTAAAGATATATTATTTTTCTAAATTAATATTTTATACATTTTTTATAATTACCGTTAATAAAACCTTCTCAATACTATTCCCTAAATCTTTCTATGACAAATTGTTTTCTAATCGTATATCTAATGTAAATCCTACGAATACATCTTCTTAATGAGCACATCCTAGCAAATTTCATTATTCGAATTAAGGATTTTAGGGAGTATAACAAATGTCAAATTATTTAATTATGTGCACTTTTTGCTCCATTTCATACTTAACATACTAATATTTATGTTTTTTCTAAAATTAAATTAAATTAATACACAAAATCTACTATCACTAAAGTGTCTATACAACAGGAACAACTATTACCGACGTGTCGGTAACAAAGGCCTGGCGTTATCAGTGCATCGATAAAACAAGGATCTTCTTTTATATTATAGTAAGTTGGGGAAAAAGAAATCCGTTACATTTTCGTAAATTTCAAGACTTTTTTTTGTATAGGTAGATATATATTCAACGAAATTAATTTATATATAACAGAAAAATGGACAATCTATAAACGTTTCGATCAAATGAAAAATAGTTTAAAGTGTATCGATTGAAAAAGAAGATTCCTTTGCATTCGTAATCGAGCTCCTCTAGTTTGTGCTGCCAACATGTGGCTATTTCGACCGATTAATCGGTAAGATAGAAATTGATAGAAAACAAATTTAATAATAATAGTAATATCTATCATTTTTCGTGAGAAAATAAACACGTTTGATAATGGTGTTTACGGAAGATCTTAACAGCTGTATTTGCATATATATTTGCATTTAATAGAAAAGGTAAGAGGGGTAGATTGAAAGTTATGTATGTTATTGGTTATGAATAAAATATTTGATTCATCTCGCAGACTGTGTAGTGAAATTTCTTTGTCTCTATCTATCTCATCTACGATAATAATAATAAATATCAAACTTATATTTATTCATAAATATATTATTTATACAGAGAATTGATTTTGAAGGAATTATAAATTATCTGAATAATCTTGATGTACCTATTTCATAGGAATAGTTTATGCAATCACTATGACGACTCAATAAATACCGATATAACAAATAAATTCACGTTTCGTTAGAAAAGACAATTTTTTTTTTTTAATTATCATTTCTGCAATAAAATTTTATAAGAGAAGAAAAGAATAAAAAAACGCGTTAGTTATTAGGCTATGCGTAAAATAGTAAAAGTTTTGTGTATAGCAAAAAAGGGAAAAAGAGAGAAGTAAGAATTTTTTTTTGTTATTTTATTTTATATAGAAAAAGGTACTTTATTTTGTAGCAGCAATAAAGAATATCATCACCGAGAGGAGCATTCTTCCGTATTCTAAACACCTGCGAAAGGGTGGGTGAAGGGACGGAAAGGGAGAGGACAGGATACAGAACACGGTAGAGTAAGGCAGGTGCAATGATAAATAAAATAAGGTCCGATATAATTCTGTAGTAACTTGTCGAATGATCACACTGTTCTTGTAGTACATACTCGCGTAAAATCTATCTAAAATATTGGGTCTAATATGAACGAATTGATTAATAAATAGATATATAAAATCTTGTTTTTCGAATGACGATTAAATTTGAATTATTTTAAAGGAAAAAAAAAAAAAAAAGGAAAAACGAGTTAGCAGAAATTTAATTCTCGTTCGACTAGTCTCGTTTGACATGAGCCAGCATTTTGTGGTAAGTTCGTTTCCATAGTCGGTAGTCACAAGAGTCAGGTTCATTTAATTTTCAAACGGAGTTAATATACTACTCATGTTAGAATAAACTAGACATTTATGTATATAGTACACACATGTATGTTATGTACATATATACATATATAAATACGTATATATATATATATCGGTGGTATAAGAACGGCCATGAAAAATAAGTTTATAGATATTAACTCGATGTTGCATTTTTATTAAATCCTCCAGTTATGTAAGTTAAAAATAAAGAAAAAAAAAAAAAGAAAGAAGAAGAAATATTTCTAACAAATAATAAAAGTTTCGAAATTCATCATGGCGTCGTCGATAAAAATTCGTTTAAGAAAGATATAAAGCTTTAGTAAAGAAAAATAATAATTTAACGTGTTGTTCATATTTTACGTTGAAAACGACAACGAATCGGGCGTTCTCGTTCGAAACGATTTTCCTAGAGCACGTTTCCTGGGTAACTCGTGCGTCATCCTTTATCGTTCTCGAAAAGAACACACGTCAGCTGCTGCCTGCTGCTTCGAGGGACACGGCTGGCTTAACCACTCCACTGTTTCCCCTTATTTGCCGCGAGAGTGCGCTAAAGGCGTTCCTCGCTTGTTCGCTCGCTCGAGGCCGAAGCCGATGGATTTGATGACGTAAGCGTATAAACCACCATAAAGGCTCGCTGGTGCTCTGCTTCATTAACGTAAACCGCGAAGCTTTACTAGTCTTCTTGTCTGTCTTTTCCCTATTGTCCTTCTCGTCATTGGAGTCGTTATTGTCATCGTTTGAGAATGATTCAATACCTCTGTGATATAACACCTTTCCATAGTTTTATCACATTAATTCGTTTCAAAGTCAATTGCTATTATTTTTGGAATTTTCATTTTTTTCTTCTAATTTTCTAACCTAGAAAATTCTAGTTGGTTCTTAGAATTTTTGTTCATATTAGAAAAGGATTTAAAATATTATAGATAGTTATCTCATATAAATTCACTTGAGACTCTCGCTGTATAATTTATATAATGTTATCATCTTTAAGTTTCTAATTTAAAAAAAAAATTGGTTTCTCGTTTCTAGGATTTTATCGTCTCTAGAAATAAATACGAAAGCTCTTAAAAAATAAAAGTCTGCTATTGGTTTGTCGAATAAATTCGTTTGAGAGTCACTGCGTCCTTACTTTATATAATACTGAAATTTCTAACCTAGAAATATTAAGTTAAGTTTAAAGGGTTTTTTTTTTTAAAAGGTTTTTCTTTTAATCTTAGATAAATTGAAATCTTTTCATGGTAAGTTAACTTCGAGTATGGTCGGTGATACCCCGTTGAAAGTCCAGCCTGGTAGTGGAACATTTTGCGTGGCTCGGCCAGGCATACAGTCATCCGCGCATGCGCCTACGCGTTATCGTACGTTTAGACGATACTAAATATGTACCTTATGTGAGCAAAGGAAAATTCAATTTTTCCTAAGTTAGATTTACTCACATGGGAGAGAAAAATATGAAATAAAAATTTTCTAGAGAAACTTGGATACCTTCAGAAAGAATTTCTACAACGTAGCAATTTTTAATTAATTCTCAACTTAAAACATTTTTATCGAAGATAAAAATAATATGATATAAGATAAGATCAAACGGAATTAGTTGGAAGTAAAGTCAGTTATGTTTTATTTTTATTTTTTAAGAAAATCATGAAACTGATACGATTGGCAATTAAAAACGGACGGATTTGTTGCAGTGTATGTGTCAACGGTATACTCTCTCTAAACGTCAGCATTTGTTTTTGCCGATCCAAGAAGATTACCGTCGTGCAAAACATCACTTTATCGACGGGTAGGTGTCGCAATGGTGACATGTTGACTATATATATGTAAGATTATTTCACGTCATTGAATTTCTTGATCAAAGAACACTTCAACATTATTATCGACGTATAGGCTATTTCAAAATTTATTTTCAAAATATTTGAAATATCAACAATATTTATGATCGATTTCGTTGGCAATGTTTCATTTATAAATTTAATGAAAATTATTGAAAATGTTGATGTCAGTTTAGTCGATATTGTTGTTAACGTAAAGAGAGAAGAAAACGTTAGTCAATCCTATATATTCTTATCTTATCCTCTCTCGTGTAGAGAAGAACCCAAGGTTTCTGTTAAAATGCAGGCCGTTTGTAACGTGCAAGATAACACTTCGCCCAGCGGAACGACCAATGATATTCTACTTGAAATCTCGGCCTGGCCTCTTTCTTTCTTTCTCTCTTTCTCTCTCTCTCTCTCTCTCTCTCTACCTTCTCGCGAGAGAAACCAGAATCCAGAATACGAGACCGGGAACTCGATCTCGCCTGCATCTCAATTTCAGTTCTCCATCTGGTGTCACTTCCACTAACGTATCACGAATATACGTATATGTTTACTTGTCGAAGAATTTCAAAACGAGACGTGTAAATTTTTTTTCGCGTTAATTTTTTTCCTTTTTTTAATATTTTCGATAATGTTATTCAGAAAGGTTCACTTTTTTCTTTTCATTTTCGAATAATCAGAATAGATATTTTTAGTTTCAATGATTGATAAGAGCGATAGAAAAACTCGAGGCGTGTTTGACGAACATTTTTTTTTACAATATGGCCGATATTAAATAAATATCACTATTCAAATGTTCTAAAGAAAATTTCAAGGCATGTAAACGAAATATTCTATTTGTTTTTGTTATTATACTTAAAAAGTAAATATTATTATCCCATCAAAAATTTACTAAATTGAAAGAGAAAATTAAACTCCTATGGGAACGATTAACACGCAAGAATTTATATTTATAGGTTATCGATCATATCCCATATCCATTCTCATACGATAAATACATTGATTAAGTTTGAACATAACAAAGATAAAAGCTCTTTCTACAGAATTTTACGATCCGTGCGTCGTTTATTCGAAACTCTGTTATGCTTTGTTAATAAAATATTTGGACGAGATACGTGCACGGCCATGATGGTATTTCGAACATATCCAAAATTTCATCAACGTAGAAATATTAGCTTCGTTTATTTGATCTCGATAAAAATGAGACAAAAATGTTTCCTTCTTGTCATTTTATTGTAAATATTTGGCAATTGATTTTTGAACGTCAAACATTTTATGTATACATATGCAGTCACGATAAAACTGATATCATATATATTTTCAATCTACCGATAAATTTTACATATATGTACGTACATATATGCGTATATGTACAATTATCGTAACAGTTAAATCATTTAAAATGAAAATCAGATAACTCATTATCTCTTTTCTACACACGTATTCACATACACACACACACGCACACTCTTATAATCCAATCGAATGTTTAAATTCGTAAATACGGAGCTTAATAATTTGTAATTTTGCAGGCGGTACGCATACACACACACACACATACATAATAATTACTGGTAGAAAATATTCACTGGTTTTTGAATCAGGATGCACATAAGAGATGGAAAAGAGAGATGACTCTTTTTATTTGAAGCAGAATGGTCATCCCCGAATATTTCAGCTATTGAATTTTTGTATATGTTTCCAGGCAATCTACATATATATATGCACGTACGTACATGTATATGTATATGTACCAAAATGGTGTATACTGACGAGGCTATTCGTCTCATGGGTGCATCGAACGTGCCCAAATATCAGCCGGCAATTAATTTCACGTTCGTTCGGTTGCACAAATACGACCGCGAGCTGTGATACAAATCGCAGCTGCGCTAGGGAATATAAAGGGACTTTTAAGGGCTTATCTGTCGGTACATCGAAATCCAGTTTTATGCCGTTTAATCATTGCTTCCGCTAAAAGCTACACCAAATTTTCTACCTTTTTTCCTTTACTTTTTTTTTTTCCTCTGGACTTTTTCTCGTTGAATTTTATTTTAATCAATAATGGGATTAAAAATGATTCAATAAAGATCAAATTTCAAATAGTAGTATTAAAAAAAAAACCATTACAAAATTAATTGGATAGATGGATAAAAGAAATATATGTATTATACGAGTTTATAATTATTAACAAAAATACAAATTGAATGTAAACTAAACGTATATATCGTATTACACGTTCCAATTTCTACGAGACTTTGCCATTGAAACTGTGAATGCAACGTTTGAAAAGCACGATAAATGTGACAATGTGAGCCAATGCAATCTTTTCTTTCTCAACGAATTGACCTAGACCGCGAAACTACTTATTTCTACATTCAGCAATGAGAGAATCAAAACGTGACAAGATTTCAACATAACTTGCAATTACATATGTGATATGACTTTTGCTTTACATCATCGTACCCGATTTCTTTTTTCATTATTTATTTGCCATTTCTCTCTCGCTCGTTCAATGACACCTTTCCCCGTNTCTTCCTCTTCCTCATTCTCTCTCTCTCTCTCTCTTTCTCTCTTATTATCTATGTCTATCTTACTCACTCATTCATTCTTTACACACTATTCAGTCAGAGTTACTGGTATACACCCTCTTCTCTCCCTTTCCTTTCGCGTTTCTCCCACTCCAAATCTGTCGGCGTCCTCTTTCTCTCCCTCTTATTCTCTCTCACTCTCTCTCTATGTATGCATCTATCTATCTTTCTCTTTCCATCTTTCGACTTCCATGTCGCGAGTTTCTCGTAGGGATATAGGTAAACGTCAGAGTGCGCACGTGCGTGAGAGACCATGTCCTACGTGTCTATCTCTTTCTCTCCCTCTCCCTCTCTCTCTCTCTCGATCTCGATCTATGTATCTCTCTTCATCTTTCCAAAAGGGTAAGTGGGTGGGGATGATGCTGATGCAAGAGAACAGGGTGAGAGTTAGAGAGAGAAAGAGAAAGAGTGAGGGTAAATGGTGCTAAAACGGGGGAACAGGACGAGGGATGAGAGTCGCACGTGCGAGCAAGTATCCTCTATCTTTCTCTTTCTCTCTTTCTGTGTTTCTCTGTGCACGGAGAGACACGCGCGCGTGTATGTAAGTCTGTTTCTCTATGTGTGCACGAGTGTATGTGTGTATATATATATATATACTTGCGATTTTACCGAGATCGATGGCAACGTCTTCTTTTTTCTCTCCCTCATCCATCCCCCCTCCAAACTTTTTATCCTCCTCTCTTTTTAGTAGATGCTGTCTCCGTTACAACTATCTGTCTATCTATCCACCGTTCAACAACACCACCACCCTTTCCCTTTTCCCTTCTCCCACTACTCACACTCCTTGCTTACTCTTTCTCGTTTCTTTCACTCTCTCTCTCTCTCTCTCTCTCTCTCTCTTTAGCTTTCTCTTTCTCTTTCTCTTTTGCTTCCCCTACTACCACCACCATTACTACTACTACTACTACTACACTACCAGACAACTACTGCTGGTACTACTGCTGATACTCTCCTCCTCCTCCTCCTCTTCCTCTTCCTCTTCCACCTTTTCTCCTCTTCCTCCCACCAAACCAACATTATAATACTACTACTACTACTTCTACTACGAGGCTACTCCACTTTCATTCAGACGACTTCTAAAAATAAAGTCCGTGATTCACAATGCATGAATGACAATCATACGGTAAGTAAATACGGCATCGGCCGCGAGTAGTCTCCTTCTCCCTCCCTCTCTCTCTCTCTCTCTTCTCTCTCTCTCTTTATCTATCTCTTTTTATCTCTCTTTCTCTTTCTATTTAACTCTGTCATTCATAGACCGGCCGATTTGTTTACCTTCCTTGTGCAGACTATTAACCCTCTTAACGGTTTTTATTTATTATTTTTTTCCTTTTCATTACACGTTAAACGTTCTATTTAAGTTTCAACTCTGACGATATTATTCGTTCTTAGATGAATATTATACGCTTCTCGAGGATATTGTTGTTTATTGTTTTTTTTTTAATATTAAATAATATAATTAATCCAATTTATATCTGTGATCGAACGATTCATTTCCAAAACGAAGAAAGGTGTTATTTAAATCGTTGATGATTAAAAATGTCACGATAAATATTAAAATATCTTTGGAATGATTTTCAAAGTCTAAACGAAATTTATGATAAATATGATTATTTCAATATATGTAGGAAGTAATAAATTTCAATTGCGAGTATTAGACACCATGATATAGATGTTAGAAACTTATTGACAATATTTTCTAATACCTTGATAAATCGTAGAGTATAAAATACGTTCTTCATT
The DNA here is from genome assembly GCA_023678845.1 of Mischocyttarus mexicanus. Lineage (NCBI taxonomy): Eukaryota > Metazoa > Arthropoda > Insecta > Hymenoptera > Vespidae > Mischocyttarus > Mischocyttarus mexicanus. Next base: position 6,233,909 of record JACGTP010000002.1, on the reverse strand, counting down.
TTATGATAAACGTTTTACTTTAATGAAAAAAAAAAATACCAAAATGGAAAATGAAATATAAGTAAACGTGAGAATAAATTTGGATAATGAATATTAATTTAAATTTCCCGCCTTTGGTAAAATCACTGGACAGGACTATTTCTTCCTTTTCCCACTTTCTCTCCCTTTCTCTCTCTTTTTTCTCGTACTCTCTCGATTTCGTATTCCATCTCTTTTTCTCTGTATATTCATTCGAGTATCCGTTCGTTCGTCCTATCCCGCAGAGTTTTTCACTCTCACTCTCGGAATATATACGTTTCTCTTGCTTTCTCTTTCGCTCGTAAAAGAACGGAACCTTCGGCCGCCTGTTGCATCGGCCCGTCCTAGCATTCTGTGTTGCTTTCTATCGGACAGATTTTTCGAAAACGTTACGGGACACCTTTGTAACTCTTCCGAGTACTCGTGAAATCAATCTAAAACAATTTTCGTTAATCTTCTTCAATTCCGTAATGTGAAATTTCCACGAATCCTTGGTTGTTAGTGCAAATGAAAACGTTCAAACAAAACTCCAATATCTTTGTTAAAGTAAACAAATTTTATATTTAATATGAACATATTGTTATGGATTTGATGTTAATAAACCTTGGTAGTAACTTGTATAAAATATTTTTTACATTTTCACGTATGCATTCTTCTTTGCAACGAATATATTCCATTTTGTGATCATAAAAAGAATATATTTTCATACTCCCAGTCGTATTATTAAGATATATTAATTTTGTTAAGAAAAATATAATCCAACATCGTAATTAAAATTCTTTTTGAAAGGAAAAAATGTTGAAATGAATTCCTTGGAATAATGTTCGTTCTGCTTAGAAATAGCTTACGAGGTTCTTAAGACCTTGAGGTTCTTTTCGAAATCAAATTTTTCGAATTCATAGCTTTAAAGAAGAAACTAATACGAGCCAAAAGGACTTAAGAGAGATTGCCAAGGCTGGAATGACGAGAAGTGAACGTGACGCACAGCGGACTTACGTGACTAATAAATACGTAATATACGTGGGTATCTTAGAATCTTCAGCTTTAAATGAATAAGAAAGAGAAAGAAACAAAAAAAAGAAAGAGAGAGAGAAAGAAATAATATTCTAGGTACAGGGTGGACCAAAAATTCTTAGGTGAGTTATAGTTTGTGTTAGGTAATTTAAAATATTAATTAATTTTTTGTTTCAATTTTTATATTTTTTTTTTTTTACAAGCTTTTCCCATTTAGGCTTACACTCATGTCAGTCATGTAATTTTTATAAACCAAGTTCGGTATTTTTGAACCGTCGCAAGAAAAAGTTTATAATTTATAAAGTTTGGTATAAAATATAGAATAAAGTTGATTATGAAAATGATAAGAATTGTTGGGACATCTAGAAACTTTAGATCCACCCTGTATAATTCTATACGACTACCTGAATTTTCAACTTTTACGAGTTCCCAACGCTCGCGCAATGGAAAGTCAAGATATCGATCTCTCGGAGGTCCCCTTCGCCACATCAGGGCCGTACCTCCTATCACTAATAAAAATGGTTCTTTGATACGGGTTTCCAATCGTATCTTCGTTTCATTTTTTGTTTCTTTATTTTTTTTTTTTTTATAATTTATCATTTCATTTTAAATCGTGCATCTAGGATTTATTTCTTTTCTTTCTTTTCTTTTTTTTTTATTAAATTATTCACATAATTAATTATTTTCATACAGGAGTGTAAAAGTTTATTGTTAATTTTTAGATAAATATTTTGTTTTTGGAAATTTCTTTATTCGGTGATTATCATTTTATATACGAATAAGTTTCATTTCAATTAATTCGTCCCTATATAATTAATGATCATCTAAGGTAATAAATAAATGACGAGAGTTTGATTAAAACAGTTTAAAGCCTAATAATCTTTTCCAAATAACTCGAGAGATTAAGCAGAAAAATAAACGAGAGTTTGACTGAGAAAACAAAAATTGTTTTTGTAATAAGTCAGGGATGAAGACTTTTCAACCCTAAACTAATCCATCACGTATTATTTGAAAATATTTCTTCGTTCTTCTACTTTTTTTTCTTTCCAACTAACCCTTATTACACTTTTAATGAATTAATTTATTCTGAAAAATGGTTTAGAATTTACGCAAAGAAATAATAAGGCAAAGAAATGAAAAAAAAAAAAAATAAATGTAGGATAGATTTTAATTAAAATATTTTCGTAGCGTTACATGGATAAGATTTAAAAAGACCCGCCCCGTCGGTCGTCGTCGGTCGTCCTCGTCGTCCTCGTCGTTTCTCTTCCGTGGGACTCACTTCACCGCGTACCATATCATGTGTAACGCGTGTGTAAAGGGTTAAACGGAAACTCACACCCACTCGTGTTCCTTCGTTCTCCTTTCTACATTGAGCTATGTATCAATGGTTCGGAAAATCGCGATGCGGATTATCCGATATTCTGCAGATCAATTTTAAAGGATACTATGAAACTTCATCTTGGAACAGCTTAAATAAAAACAAAGAGAAAAAAGTTCAATCATTTGAAAAATTTACGAAAAGAAAAATAATATATCTTGCTAAATTGGTAATTGATTATTTTTAATTAAAAAAGAAAAGAAAAAACAAAACATAACGGGATGATGACAAATTTTTAATGAGTTTTAAAAACACACTCACACTCACACTCACATATACATTTTTAAGTTTTTATTAATAAAAATTCTATAATAAATATATTGCTTGTTAGCTCGAATAAAAATCTATTGTACAATTTTTGAATTAGATATGGTACGTTAAAAAATATATTGGTGTAATTAGAAAATAGGCAACGATAACTGATGTTACTGTGAAAACCCAGAACCTAGTAATATTATAAGTGATCGTTTAACTTTTAAGTGGCAAATAATTTTAAATGTCAGGTTTTGTTAATTGTCATACCCATGCTGTTCAATTTTCTTATCCTTGGTTTGAGTTATTATCGGTTACAAACAAAAATCTACTCTCTCTCTCTTTTATCAGATATGTGCTATGTTTTAATATTTAAAATAACAAATTGAAATTCAATTTAATTTATCTTATATCTATGCTAGACAATATTCTCTCATCTCCAGGTTTTCTCCTGTATTTTTCCTCGATAGATAGTAAAATGAAACACGCTTACGTCGAGTTCATGGAACATACTGTAGATTAACAACGTAGATACTAGGTGGCGGAAGTACCAACTGTAATTTAGGAATGCCCAGTGGCCTCGTAACGCTTGAGAGCTTCACGGAAATTGGGCCGAGTAAGTTTGAGTATCCCATGACTCGTCGTCATCGTCGTCATCATTCTCATCGTCGTTGTATCTCAAAAGCAACCAAGGAGAACTGCTGTTGGGTTTCTCTTGTCACTGGGCTGTTCGTTTAACATATCGTTGACCTTTTCTAAAAGCCAAATACATGGTAATACGTTCATTTCATCGACCGGGTTAATAATTCAATTATAATTATTTTCTTGACAAAATATTACAAATTCAAGAAAATTATTAATAATAATTTAAATTAATCAAATACTATTAAGATTGGTAAATAATTTCTAGGTTGTATCAAAAATTCGTAACTCAATTTAAGAATCATTTACTCTTAGTCAGCCATTTTAGGGGGGGCTAATTTGTTTCCCAGATTATATAGAAACTACATGCTTAAATCATAAAATTGCAATCCCAAATACGAGCTTATTGTTATATATTCGAAAAGAGGAAGAAGAAGAAGAAGAAGAAGAGTAATTGATTTTTCAATCTTATTAATTTTAAGAACTTTTGACCTACTTTTTTTTTGTATGGTAATGATTTTAAACAAATGTAAAGTTGAATAATTAGAGATGTAAATTGTATGCACGTGGAAATATAATAGTATGCACGTGACCGGTCAAGCAATATATTAAACTTGACCATGCAGAATTCCGGAATGTCATTTGCCCTTCGTGCGAAGGAAGATTAAGAAAAGAAGACAGTGAACACGAAACGGTGGGAAACTAGTTGTCTACTTTAAAATGTCCTCGGCGAGTCTCTCTCGTTGGTTGGAATTTCGCGGGTTGGTTATTGAAATTTTGTGAAACCAACATGGCCGACAGATTTATCTACTAAATTATAGAACCGGTATGTTTATTAATTTAAAATTCGGATCTCTATTTAAATTAACTACAAGTTAAAAAAAAAAGAACTTTTGTAATAAACATACACACATACATACATATGTATGCACCAAAAATTTCAAACATTATCAAAATTCAGTAACTTAACAAAATATTTCTGTATAAGTTGTAACCTTCTCCTACTCCTCCCCCCCTAACCCTTTCCATTACTAACATCAAATACTCAAAAATGACATTTTTTCTCACACCAACCATACATAAATAATACACCTACATACACTTAGTTATACATCTCATTCTCACGTGTTACAAACATGCACACAAGCATATATAAACATATATGTATATATTCTATATTCACGGAAGCGTGCTTTCTGAAAAACACATCTAGCGGTTGTTCCAAAGTTATTATCCACGTTTAGTACGGAGATTCTACATTCTAAAGAAAAAGAGAAAGATAGGGATTCTTCGAGAAGTTAGAACTTCTTGTGTATAGAAAGAGAAGAGAAGAGAGAGGAAGAGAGAGAAGGAGTACTACATAGATATAGAAAATACTAACCCAGTAAGTAACTACAGCACCAGCAGTTACGACTACAACTACAGTATAGTTCAGTTACACGCTACCATACACATACTAATGCATTAGAATCAAGCACACAAGCCTACAGTTAAACCACAAGCTCAGTAACACGTTACTACTACATATACATGTACAATATACTAATGCAAAAGGAGCAGGCACACAGTTATGGCGGCAGCTAACTCGATCCGCTCACGACTAAATATATCTCTCTTTCTAGAGCTCCTCAAGGTCACAGCTCGGATTGGCTCACGATAAAATCAAGCTCCTTCTCTCTCTCTCACTTTATGCATTTATCTCTTTTTCACTTACTCGTTTAGTGTCCTCGTATAGTTTCTTTACCACGTTGTTGTCTTCTCTCGTTGTGTGGTGTTGTTGTTGTTGTGTCGTCGTCGCTTCGTGTGGCCCACATGTCAACTTCTCGACAATGCCATATAGCAGAAAACATTCGAAGCACGTGTTCCTCGCGTTGAAAGCAAAGAGATATTCACGGAAGAAAGAACGAGTTCTCAACTTTTATCATTGTCATTCAATCATCCAAAATTATCCCTTTTACTATCTTTTCTATTTCTAAGATTTCTTTCGCATTCTTTTTTATTCTTCTTCGTATTATTTTTCTATTGTTTAGATCAAAAAGAAACAGGATGATGTCAAGGATATTTATAAAGAATTAATGGTTAGATTTCAACTTTTTTTTCTGTTCTTCGTGTATTTGTGATTTATAAAAGACATCCATTTTCGAATTAGTTTTACACCGTATGGCGAAAAATGCTCACAATTAAATACGATGAGAAACATTTGTTGGATAATAAGAAAAATGGGGGATGTAAGTAATATGTAAGGTATATGTGTATATTCATCTTGGGGTATCTTACGTAAAAGCGTAAATGTTATTTTTTTATTTAAAAGATTTAACGTTCTTTTTTAGTTAATTCGCTTAAAAGGGGACGAGCTATCGATCGGTCGTTACGTAATACGTATGTAAATATATGCGCGATTTGTAAGAGAAAAAAAGGGGGAGGTGAGAATTAAAAACCGATAACGTGGGTCAATCACTTTGTGAAATGGCATTTATTAATTATTGAAGGTATGATTGGATTGTTACTAATTGAAATATCGATGTGTTTAAAATTTTATTAATTTGGAAACATTTTGTAGAAATGGTTACGAATTTAACGACAATTACATTTGCATATGAATTTTTCAAATACTTTTCCTATATCTAATTAAAAAATTTGAAAAAAAAACCAAATGGTTCATATATGAATTTAGATAAATCACGTATTTACGTTATTTGAATTATTTTGATAGTATTTTATCAAGCATGGCCGAACTTCTGAACGAGGTCGTCGTAGATGTCGAGGTCGACCTGTTGCTGACAATGGATAATTAACGGACTATAGATCTCTCTTTAAAAAGCAACACATCAAAAAGTGTTTAATTATACAATATTTATATATATATAAATATTATACGCTATCAGGGGCAATAGCATTTACTATCAATTCATTAAAAAAAAAAATGATCTTTACAAAAGTAATTTAAAAATAAAAAATAAAAAAAATGAAACGATGAGGCTTAAACATTGTTACAGAAGAAAATAATAAACAACATAAAAACAAAACTTGTCAAACATTCGGTAGAAACGTGAAAACAAATCGGTCCTTTAGATTAAAAAACAAAAAAAAGAAAAAAAAGAAAAATGGAGAAAAAATTGAAGTAATGTCTCGTAGCTATGGATTCTCTATGGTTTAGAATAGGTACCACAGCAGTCTGCGGTTTGCCATGACCGATAACAACATACAGTTCATGCCGAGGTTTTTCGGTTGTACGTGAGATTAGGTTATTATTGGTGTATGCTTATATATACGTATATATATATTATAGGAATGTATATATCTCTATGTATATATATACACTCTATGTATATATCCTATATATATATATATATGTATGTATACATAAAATGGTTCAAGCCAATACTAAAACTGCGTGTCCTCACAATCTGACAATCTGGCAACCCTGCAAGAGCAAAAGCAGCAGCAGCAGCAGAGCGGCCAACAGTGTGTTGGGGTTGAATTTCAAACGCTCGAGGGACAGAGGGGGTCCGGCCTCTCTCTTTTGTATAAGGGGCACGAGGGCTCCATCCGACTATGTTCTCTACGGCATAACGGTGAGTCTCGGCGGCCATATTGCGAGGCTTATGGCCGTCTGCCCGGTTCGGTCTGCTCGGTAAGCAGCAGCAGGAGCAGTAACAGCAACAGCAGCACTAGCAGTATCGGCTCAAGAGGAAAACCAAGTTCCCCGTCCCCTCTTCTTATCCCCTATCCTTATCTTCTCTCTTCCTTTGGCCTTTCCTGCCCTCCTTTGGCCTTTCCTTTCCTTCCAGGTAATACTTTTTTCGAAACTTCGAAATCAGGTATTCTCTAACAATCCCTCTCTATTATATTCTTTTAAGGATGCCTTTAATGTCTTTTAAATAAAATTCTACAATGTGTCGCATTTGATTCATATAACTTTGATGACAATTGTAAAATTTCATTTTTTTTCTTTTATAAATTGTCTGAAAAGAAAATAACTCGTCCCTGGAAAGTTATTGATAAAAAAAAAAAAGAAAAAAAATACAAAATGAATGACCATCTGCTATTAAAATCCCCACCATTTTATCATGCGTATCTAACGCCATCTACTTGGCAAACAAGAGGAACAATTGTGAGCATATTGTACAGTTCAGAGTCCCATCGAGTTTAAAACTTTCTAACCTAAAATTCATCCTTTAGAGTCTTTTCCATTCGTTTACCTTTTTCTGTTATTCTTCAGGTAGGTATACCGGAACGATTCTTACATTTTTTCAAAGCTTAGGATTTTGAAAGGAACCCTAGGCGATTTTAAAGGTCTTAAAATTCCAATTCTCTCATCTACAAAAATTTTTTTCATAAAATCGATTATTTCTTTAAAAAAACTTGTTTCTTCTACCTTGGAACTCAATGAATAACATCTATACGCTGGAATGTAATATATCAGCATGTCGGATAATAAAAGAAAAAATGTTAAAATAATCAATAGAATTTTTTTCGGATAAATACAAAAGCAGAAGAAATAAATAAAAAAAAAAGAAATATCTATATAGTTTTTACGATTTTTCCTATTTTTGTCGCATTGCTACGGTAAAACTTTCTTCGTTTACGCTCGATACGATGGAAAGTTACCGAGGAATAAGCCGGCAGCACGTTCGGTACTTTCCACGAGTATACTACGTACAGGCCTGCCTGTTCGCTCTTGGCTGCATCGAGCAGCCGTAATGGGCAACAGCAACGTTGCTGGGTAGTAGTAGTGTATGCTGACGTTAGCGAACATATATGTATATATGTGTTCGTGTATGCCGACATTATCAAACACAAAAGTAGTAGCGATGTAGTAGCAGTAATGGTAATAAAGTTGTGGTAGTAAAATAAAGCTGTAGTAGTTCAATAACCGTGTGGTAGCAGCTATAAGAGTAATAATGTTAGTGTCCTGTGGTAGTTCAGTAACTGTATACTCAGTTACAACAGTAGCAATGCTAGTGTAAGTAATAAAATAAAGATGTAGTAGATCAGTAGCTATACTAACAATAAGCTAGGCTATAGACGAAAGCGAGACTATATTTGCAACGTATCGCAACACCCGACGATACTCTTCTGTCTTTTTCACGTTAAATGCGAGCGAACGACCAATTATAATGTCCGACAAGCGCGCATCCCATTTTTGCGCATGCGTTCAAACGATATGCCACTTAATGTCCTTCGAAACATTGTGTATAATGTATTTTATTCGCGCGACAGACTCACCGACGATCGATTCAGTTGATCCTTTCATATGCTTCGGAAAATTGTATAGTTATAATAAATATATATTTTACATAAATGTATTTTATATAATATAATTATTGTAAAGTAAAGTATGCAATATGACAAGATAAATATAAATATGTATGTATAGAATTTTCAAAATATATTATAAATCGTTAAAAAAATTACTGTAACAATTTTAATTATTTTCTTCCTTATATAAGAATTGAAAACGATTTTCAACTAACGACCTATTAATTTTAATCTCAAGAAGGATTTATTAATGAAATTTTAAGAAGGGTCGGTCAGTTGGGGTATTTCGGTGGTTGAAAATCCCGCGAGAATGCTATCACGCGTCTTACCGACTAATAAGAAATTCCGTAAGTAATAAGCACGTTTCGCAACGGTCTTGACATCCGGTCTGGAAATAATCGTGCCATCCGTTTATATCAGGCTACACTATCTGCGTGTGATGTTTCGAAAGAGCGATAACTTTTTGAAAAACGCTCCGAGTAAAACGTGACCGAGAGAGGGTCGATCATTCCGCGACCCCATTTGCAGGGATTAAGTCATGTGACTAAAGACGCGCATGCGCGCGTACGGACAAGTAAACTCAAAGTACCTTTTTATGCATGTATGCAAGTATTTACTTTGGTAACTCTGTCGTGAATCAACCCTCATGCCTAGAACATCTACTGGCACGTGTTGTAATCTATAAAAGAAGATTTGTGAAATTTAATCGTTCAAAGATAAAATAATAATACATAACAATGAAATGTTTAAACTAAATTCTTAAATGTACATGTCCAATTCATAATTCCTTTCATTTGTATTAATGTCAGGAAACAAAAATAATTTCTATATTAAAATAGTTAAAATAATTATATAAAGATAGATGATAGAAGAATGATCGTTGTTGTTGTTGTTTGGTGTTATTGGAACACAGAGAGAGAGATAAATAGATAGATAGAAAGAAAGAGAGAGAAAGAGTATAAGTCTATTATGACGATGACGGTACGTTCTAGCCCCGCCGGCATTAATATCGATCTCGGCTTGGACGAAGGCAATGGGATCGACGAGAGTCGACTGACGCGTATTGTTGTTGAACGGCTTTAGCTTAGGCAAGGAAATAAACGGCGAAATGTAGAAAAGAGAAAGAAGAAGAAGAAAAGGAAGAAAGATTAAAAATATGAAAAATAAGATGAAAGATAAAAACAATTAGAAAAAAATAAAAATAAAAAGAAGAGTCAACCAGGGTAGGTAGGATAAGAGAAATAGATTTTGTAATGAAATAAAGGTGCGATTTCTTGGTCGTCGTCATCGTCATCGCCGTCACTGTCGCCGTCGTTGTCGCTGTCGCCGTCGCCGTCGTTTGTGTATCCTTTTCCACCAGTAAAAAGAGAGAGATAGATTGAAAAAGGGGGCGAGCTGGAAGGGAGAGTGGTACGATATGCAGGGAAGAGAGTCGGTTCGTCGATGCTAGTAACGAGTGGTGCGAAAGTGGGGGCCCGAAGAGGGCCGAAAATAACCGAAGTTGGAACGACCGAAGGAGTGAAAGAGCGAGCGATCGGCACTGCGCGTAGCCTGCTGTGGCGCGTTCCCGTTTTCGAAACGAACGAACGAACGAACGAACGAACGAGCAGCAAGCAGCTTCGGCGGCAGCTTCGACCTCTATCTATATCTCTGTCTCCTTCTTTCTCTAACTCTCGTTATCCGTTCTCGTCGCTCGCTTTGAAATACGGCCATAGATCGGAGGCCAAGTAAACGAGTGTATGCGACTCGTCCTTCCTGTATATATACAGATATATATTTGTAGGGTTTATACATACGTACATACATATGTACGTATATATATATTTTCGTTTACAAGAAAGAGATAGAAAAAGAAGAGAGAGAAAGAGAGAGAGAGAGAGAGAAAGCAAAAAAATATAGAGAAACTGTTGACGCAAAAAGCAACGTTGTGTGTCGGTATAGAGTGTCCTGGTGGTGCGGGTACACAACCGATGGAACGATCTCGCCGAGAGAGTAAATAGGACGAAGAGAGAAACCTCCACCGCATTGCTCCGCACCCCTAGAAGAGCGAACGCGGCTGAGTAGTCCCCCGCGGCGGCCGATCGAAGTACGCCGCTCGGTTTCTCTCGAGCGTGCGTACACAGAATGGAGCGAGAGAGAGAGAGAGAGAGAGAGAGAGATAAAAAGAGGAGAGTCGAGCTACAGAGAGTGGTGGGAGAACTACGAAGAGAGGAACCCCAGAGTGGGGATCAGGGCGACACGTTACTTCGCGCGTACATCCGGCCCGGGATTCGCACGCGCTCTTCGTACACATAGTCTATCTCTTTCTCTCTTTTTCTATTGGATGCACGAGGGAGTTTACAAGCAGAATATATATATATATATATTAAAAAAATCTAATTTTTTTGAATATAACATATGAAATAAATTTTTAAAATGTTATTTGTATATAGAGAAAAATATAGAAAAGTAATATAGGTATTTTCTAAAAGAAAAGAGAACGTTATAATCTGGCCACTGAGGTCGCCAACGTCAAGGCTTGCGCTGCGCTCTGCGCACGTTCATAGAATTATTGAAAAAGTAATAGCGAGTATCATGTTGGTATTATCGCCAAAGTTAATCTCTTCGGAGTGATGCTACATGGACGTTCGTGCGTAGTCTACTAGTAGTAGTTTACTAGTAACGAAAATTTTCGGTTAAAATAACAGAGAGAGAGAGAGAGAGAGAGAGAAAGAAAGAGAGAGAGTGAGTAGGAAGTGGTAGGGATAGTGGAAAGAAGGAGTGGTGGAAGGACGCGACGACAGCTGGAGGAAGCGAGAAAGAGAGAGAGGTGTGTTTGAGTTGTTCGGGGTGGGGGAAAGAAAAGGAAAGAGGGAGTATAGAGTTGGCGGGAGGGGGGAGAAACATGCCGAGCGGTGCTGCTCCCTATTGGCGACGTCGAGTCGCGACTCCCCACCCGGGACAGTCGAACGAGGTCCGAAGGCGAGCTCTTGGTTTGTAACCACGGTGATTTTCCCTGACTAGGGTACGCGCAAGACTTCGTTCCGCTACCCTGATCAGCTTAGCGCGTTCCTCCTCTTTCATCAGTGTCTGTGCCCTCTCCTCGTGTCGGGTTTAGTCGTTCTCGTAAGCTCTTCGTAGTCGTTAGTTGTCTCTCGTCGCGTCATCGTCGTCTTGCTTGACTAGGCTTTGCTACTTATAACGAAGTCTAGTTAAATAATAACGATTATCATCAGAATAGAGAGAGACAAAGATATATTATTTTATTTAAAAACGTATTTGATATCGAGTCGATTTCGTTATTGTGAGCTTATTCGTCTCTGGGTGTACAGGCGCATTCGAGAGAACCTATCGAAAAGCAGAGATACATAGAAAACTAAAGAGAAATAAAGATACAACGGGCTATTGTGTTAGCAGGGAAAGAAAGTAGAGATTGAGAAGAATTTTTATTGAGTAGAAAAGAAGAAAGATAGAAAAAGAAAGAGGAGTTTGCTACGAGAGGAAAGAGAAAAGAGAATATATAACAAAGGCTACGGAAACGAAACTGAACGAAACAAAACGAAGTTAAGTTCGGCTGACGTGCTTCTTTATTCGTCATCGTCGTCTAAGCAGTCGTAGCAGAGTTGTCGTGGTGTCGTCGTCGCCGTCGACGACGTCCTCTCTTTTTCTTGTCGATAGAGTGTGTGTGCGCGCGCGCGTGTCTCTTTGCGAACGCGTCCCACGCGTGTGTCGCGTATCACCGCCGCCGGTGAAACCGAGAGAATTTGAACGAGGCAGAGGGTAAAATAGGATTTCTCGCGTGGTCCTCTCCCGCGGCGGGTGGAGGGGTGGTGTGCACGGAGGTGCGAGCGCGAAAGAGAGAAAGAGAAGATAGAAGGAGAGAGAGAGAAAGGAAGAGAGAGAGAGTGAGGGAGACGCATAGATAAAGACAATATCGAGGTACGTGTGAGCGAGAAGGACGGAAGACCACGGCGCTGGAGTTTGAGGCAAATAGATAGCAGAGTGAGAGAGACGTAGTACGTTGTGTGACAAACACCGGCGTTACGTGTGAAGAAGGGGAGAGAGAGAAAGATAGAAGGAGACAAAGATAAAGTTGGAGGAAGAAGGCAAGAGGGAGAAAAAGAGAGAGAGAGAGAGTTGGTGGAGTGAAAGAAGCGAAGCGACGGAGACGGGTGCGCTTCTCGGTGGCGCTGTTGCTGCGCCCTAACGGCTGTTCCACGAAGCTTAGTTATCACAATGGCTTCCGCGAAAGATTCATCAGCTTTCTTTACAAGGGGCACGGCTAATCAGTTTGAGCACGTATTTAAACTGTATCCGCAGGCGCTCAGGCTTAAAGCCGAACGAAAAACGAAAAAACCAGAAGATCTGATCAAGTTGGATAATTGGTAAGTTTATTGCAAAGAGAGAAACCCGTCATGACACGGCTCTCCTCTATCTCTTTCTGTCTGTCTCTTTTTCTTTCTCTTTCTCTCTGTCTCTCTTATGTATCCCTACCTCTCTCTTTACCTCTCTCTCTCCCTTTTTTTTTTCTTATTTTTTCTTAATAATCCTTTTTTTCTTTCTTTTTTTTCCCTTTTCTTCTCTTCCTCAATTCCCGACGAGAACAGCATTCTCTATTTCTTCGAGTGTCTCAAGTTTACAGAGCCGACACCGGCCCTTCTTTTGATTGAGGGGCTTCCATCGGTGGACACGCACGGGACAATGAACTCGTGGCGCGCTAGTTGCCAGCGCGTACTGAACTGTGCGTGTCCGCCACCACAATCCCCCTCGTCTGCCTGCCTGCTGTTGCTGTTCCTGCTACTGCTGCTGCTATTGCTCTTGCGGCTACTGTTGTCATCGTCTTCATCTTCTTTACTGCTATCCGATCCCAGATAGCGTATATTTACTTATCGTTATCATCATGATCGATGACTATAGTTCGACTCGAGACTTTACAGCGAGAGGGGTTTGGTTACAGAAAATAAGGGAATGGAGAAACGATTGTGTGGTGGTGGTGGTGAAGGAGGAGAGGTTTGGAGGAAGGATAGCGCGGTCGGTTCGAAAGCCGTGACCGCGCTTCGTCTAACCAACCCGGAGAGAGAGACGCGTCACGTGGCTCTTCTAACGGACGTCGTTCGTCTCCTCGGACGTTTCGTGATCGATGAACGATGTTGTCTCTCTTTCTTTTTTTGTCTCTATCTATTAATTTATCTTTTTCACTCCCACATTCAATTCTTCTTTGTTAATTATATCATTCTATACGCGTAACAAAATAATACAACTACTTTTCTATTTGTAGATTTTTGGTTATTTGAAAAATTTAAAAAAACGCGCGCGCGCGCGCGCGTAAAATGAACCAACCAACCAGCTATCAAGTTCTAGCAGAGGCAAGCAAGCAAACGGGCAGCAGAGTAGTTCCCCATTCTCCCTGCGTCGGAATTTTCGTGCCGACTCATCGACGCTCGGCTCTCGACGTTGCCGTTATTCCGTCGTCTAGCATAAGGGCGTTTACACGCGCCCACCGCGTTTTTCTCTCTTCTCTTTCTATCTGATATCTCATAGTTTATATTTTTGTAAATAACATTTGTCACGTAACGATATTTCAATAGCAATACCTAATTTATGTATCATTACATTTAATTAAATAAAAATTAAAGAAGATAGAGACAAAAGAATAAATTTAGGTAAAAAAAATAGAAAGAAATATTTCGGTAAAGATTTGGCGCGATATATAACCCGTAGCGAATGAATTTACATCGTTGCATTATCGTAGATTTTCGAAAGAATCGTTCGTATTGCGTGGTGGAGAGATAGAGAGAACTGGCAACACGGCCTTCGCAAAAGAGTCCCGACCGATCCGTCGCTTTCACGGCGTCGCGCGAACGCGCTCTACCTCGGCTCCTCCCCCTCTTCATACCCCTACCACCACCCCACTACCACTTCTACTATATACTACTACAAGTATCACCAATACAACCACCAACACCAACAGCAGCAGCAGCAGCAGCAGCCTGTGCTACAATTAATGAACCTTTCTTCTTCTTTCTTTTATCTTTCTTTCTCTTTCTCTTTTCTACATCTTAATATCTATCTTTCTTTATCATAACTCTTTAATTCTTTCACAGTGTATTATATTCTTAATTAAATCTTGTATATGTACATGTATATATGTGTATAATACTAACAATAAGTGATTATTATTCACAAGGAAGACAATTAAATAATGAAGAATTGGTTAAAATTAAAGAGTATTCTATATCCAAGTTTTTTTTTTCATATCTTTCTTTTGAGACTTTTTTTCTTTGTGTCAAAAAATGGCGGGGGCAGATAGAGAAAACATGGAGTAAAGAGTGGGGAGGAGGGAATATTTTAAAACGCGATACTCGTGTCTGCTTCCACGCATTTTTATTTTTTAATTTTTTCGTTGTTATTTTGTTTTGTTTCTCGGTAGTTTCTTCTTTTTACCGGTGTGTTGTTCTCGTTTTCTCTCATATCAGTAGGCTCGTGCATGCAAACGATCGTATTTTTTCTTTATTTGTTTCTTTTTTTTTTTCTTAAGAAACGATAAACGGTATTCTTTTACCGGTGTGTCTCCATTTTCGTATACCCTACACCAAGTTAAAAATTTATCGAATTTGTGTTTTTCATTAACGAGGGGAAATTTATAGAATCTATTTTTTTCTCCTTTCTCTTCCATCGAATTATTTTAAATTAATACAAGAACAAATTTTTGTTGTTTCGAAATCGTGAAGTTTTTATTGCGAATGATTTCTGATGGACGTGTGTGTTTCGGTTGGTGCGGGCTACGTGCCATGTGCCTCGTATTCACATTTCATGGCGTCGCTTTTACCATTTTTATTTTATTTTTTTTTATTTAGTAACACGTGATCTCTTCTCCTCGCTTTTTGTTATTGCAAAGTCTCTATCCCATTTACGTTTTTGTCAATGCAAAAAGTATTTTTCTGTTTTTATTAATCCTCCTTCCCCTGTTCACAAAAAGAAAAAAAGAAAAATTGTATTTCTCTTGCGGCTTTAGCTTTCGTTATTTTTTTTTCCCTTCCACTATCGAAATAATCTAACTTCCCACTCCTACTCTTATATTACTACTACTCTATACTACACACTACTCTACTCAACTTCTCCCCCTTTCAATGTAAGCGCACGTGTTTCTCCTTTCCACAAAACAATCGTCTTCGCGTAACTAATTTACTCTTGACATTTAAATTACCCGCGCTTTTTTTAAAATTGTTCACAATCGAACGAATCGATAATCGACGTTGATTTTACGGAAAAAAAAACAAACTAATAAAATTCTTTATTCGTCGTATTTTTTTAGATGTAAGTAAAGAAAAGAAAATCTTGAAATTTCTGTTTCGGTTAATTACCTTTTAAAATGATCAAAAAGAAAAATTAACTAAAGAATATTAAATATATATGTTAAAAACCTAAATGAAAATTTGAACCCATCTTTGACATCACTAATATTCGTGATGAGAGAGAAAGAGAGAGAATACATCGCATGTACGCATCGTCGTCGTCGTCGTCGTCGTTCACCGTCGTGTGCTTCACGAGAACTCGAGCTTCAATTCCAGTGGCGTCACGTCTGTTTTAATTAATTAAAAGCAGGTTGTGGAAAGAGCCTTCGTTAAATTCTACGTTAACGCGCTCTCTCCATATATTGTTTTTTTTTACTTCTCTCCCTTTTCCACCTCTTCTCTCTCTCTCTCTCTTTCTCTACCCCTCTTTGAAATGAACGATCAACGTTTGCTTAGAGCCTAACGACGATGCCAATAACGTTAATGACGATAATCGAATCACTTTTACTTCCGAACGGTCCTTCCTGTGTTATAAAATTAAAACTTTATTATATATATATATATATAATATGTATTGGAATAAAAATAACAAAACATTAAAATTCGTTTATATTTAATATAATTATCAAATCCATTAGGGTTCGTTTAATATCGTCACAGTACACAGGACGTTAACTAAACACTTATAAACGGTTTTTACTTTATCAGCTGATGTAAAATAATTATCCGAAAGCGAACATCAGCTGAGAGAGATACCCCCCGTTATACGCGTACAGCAATAAATTAAATTAAATTAAAACAAAACGATACTCGCGTCGTTGAGAGTCCATTCAACGACAATTTAATGAACTCTCTTTCTCTCTCTCTCTCTCTTTTTCTCATGTCTTACTATTCATTGATATTTTCTAGGTACTATAATAAACAATTTTTATTTTATATTACCATCATGAATAATTACGTAATATAACGATACAACTAATTAACGTAACTCTGGTAACAGGTTTTTCTAATTTGAATGTTCTTAATGGGCGATATAACTTTATCGATAGTAATGACATTGCTCCCTCTTATCGATCAAATCAAATAAATTTCTTTTTCTTTTTTCATTTGGAAATTTCTCTTTCGCCCTTAACCGTCCCTACCCCACCTTGTCACTTGATTTATTTCGACATTAGAAAGAATTCTTATTGTTAGATTTGAACTTTCAACTTTCAACAGCAAATGTAAAATAACTCGGAAATTGTTGTTTCGAAGGTTTTGAAAATTTAATGTGTCTATTCTAAAGGCAAGTTTAGGTTAATTTTTAGTTAAAATCACAAGGTTACGAGCTTAATAAATCTTGTATAATTTAAAAGTATTAGCTTACCAAGTCACGAAGAAAAAAGGTTAATTGATTTTTAAAATCACCTTGGGAACTTTCGGCCCATCCTGTACCAGCTTTCTTCTTGTCTCATTCTTTAGTTATCGTCCCACTGTTACTGTTAGTAGTAGTCTGCTAGTCTGAAAGTAACTAGCTGCAAGAGTTACCACATTAAGTTTATATGTGTATGATAACATACATTCATTCATACATACATACATATATATAAACACTCAACATGACCACGAGCATGAATCAAACGACGTTAATAAAGAGATATACTGGCTTTAAACATGTTACATGCGAGAAAAATGGCTGCTGAGAGCCGAACGGATATCCTAATGAGCGTCATCGTCGTCGTCGTCGTCGTCGTCGTCAACTCAAAAAGCAATGACGAGACGACGATACTCAAAAATAAATTAACCGCTTCAAGGATATCACCAATAATACATTTACACGTTTTTTTCTTTCTTCGTTCTATCCAATTTGTAGAATAATTTTTAATTAAAAATTTGTTGCGAAATTTTTTTCAAACGGCTTATAACAAAACTTTTGTTTTATGACATCACTGTAGAATCGTGATCTAATAAATCTTATATTAAAATAAATTCTATTATATATAGAACAAATATTATTGCTGTTAATAAAGGGAAAAATTTATATTAAAAATATATTAATTAATTAATTTTAATTTATCCTTAGAATAATGTTGTGTGACCGTGTAGAGAGATTAAATTATGCCACGTTAATTTATTATTGAAAAATTTTATTAAATACGATGTTCTTTATTATGGAAAGAAAAATCGAGAGAACAAGCAGATCCGTTTTTTTTTTTAATTGCTCGTGTTGTTAATTAATCCAAGACCTCCTCCACCGTTGTTTGATAATCAACACCACCCACCACCAACGCCGTTGTCGTTGCCGCCATTTTCGAATGGCTCGATTTCTTATTTTTTTAAATTCATACCGAAAAAAATAAGAATAATTATTGATCTAATGGTGCATTGTTCGTTTTCAATTTTCTCTATTTTATTGCCAGTCAATTTTCACGAACTTTTGTGATTTATTATTTTGTTCGTTCGGTCGTTCAATTCGGACGTTTTCAAATATATGCGAACGCACGTACGATTTGTTGTTTGCGTATTTCTTTTTTGTAGATTCCGTTTTTCTATTCGCCGGACGTTGTTACAACGCCATCTAATTTTTTTTATTTTTACATTTCGAACGACAGGACGGCGTAATTCGAATACTTTCGTTGCATCTTTTTTTTTTACCAATTTTTTGTTTTGTTCTTTTGTTCGTATATAAATTTTCTATCCAATATATATATCGGATTAATTTACTTTTAACAGGATAAACTATGAAAAAATTTGAACGAGGAACTTGACTCTGACTAAATGCATATTGTTTCTTTTTTTTTTTTATCAATTTGTTTTTGCAATAATTTTGTAGAATAACTCGATGTAATAGAATAAAATATCGTATGATTTTTATATTCTCTCTCCCTCCTCGCAAAAAAAAAAGTTTCGCAAGATAGGAGCAATAGTAAGCAGAACCGATCCTGTCCACCAGTTTTTTGTCGATTTACGAGTTCGTTAAACCGATCAAAATATTTGGGTCAAATGGCCCGTAATTGAATATCGACGTTTCTCTCTCTCTTTCTCTTTCTATCCATCCATCCTTCCATCCATCCATCCATCCATCCATCTATCCATCCGTCTATCTTTCTGTCTCTTTCTAACGACTATCCGTCAATTCCTCTACTGAGTGCCAATCGCTATTAACCAACAACTATTTTCAACCTTGTTTCGTCTCGTCCTTTAGTATTTTTTGCTTTTTTATACGACTTAAAAAAAAAATATTAATACGTCTCGGTAAATTCAAAGCTGTAGAAAATAGGATTCTTTTTTTTTTCTTCTTCTAAAATTAAAAACAAAAAAAAACAAATTTGTTAGATTAGCAAACGAAAAAGAACAAAATCTATTGAGAAATGATCGAACTTGATCCTTGAATATATTTTATATTCGTTTCCCTGTGAGCCAATGTCTCTCTAGAAGTTAAAAGCCATAGTTTCAATATTTCTTACGTAACAACAGAATACGAATGAAAGAGAAAGAGAGAGAGAGAGAGAGAGAGAGAGAGTCATCTTTCAATGTTTATCGGTTTCCACACTGTATTGTTTTATTAGTACAATCCGCACTTGCGTCCAATCTAGTTATAAACTTTTTCATTTCATATTCCTATTATATAATATACACTTTGAATTCTAAGCTCAAACAACAAAGAAAGTTTAATTTCATTTAGAAAAAAAAATAAGTTTGAATTTTGTATTACCACTATTTGTATTATAACAATATAATAATATTATTAAATAACAAAATGTAGTTATATATATATTGTATAGTTATTGTATAGTTAAATTATTTACAAATTATTTGCACTCCCCCAAAAAATTGTACCGTTAACCAAACCTACAATATATTAGATTGTTAAGTATGAAATGGAGAAAAAATGCACATAAATTGAATTAAAATTTGCTCCACTTTCATACTTGATAACCTAATATATAGTTTAAACGTATTACTTTATTAATTATAATAAATATTAAAAAAAAATAAAAAAAGGAAAAGAATAAGAATGAAAAATATTATAAACATAATTAGGTAAGAAATTTTGTATATTACAATAGAAGAGTATATTCTTATAGTATTGGTTAGTGTTAGATCAGGGTTGAATCACTATATATCACAGGAGAAAAGCGTGGGACATAATCCTCGTTTTGAAGCGTTAGTGTGCCGATTGTGTCAAGGTTGTTTTTACAGGGAGTTTCTTTCTTTCTCTTTCTCTCGTTTTCTGTGTAAGCCGTGAACGCGCCTCTCAAAATGGAGGCTCGGTTGCTCTATCTTGAAAAGGCATTCCGTTCTTACTTGCCTGCTTGCTTGCTTGCTTGCTTGCTTTGCTCGTTGGCCTCGTGAAAGGAAAAACGATTCGAAAGAAACAACTACTCTTTTTTTTCTTTTCTCTATCCTAGAAATTATTTCTGACCCTTTTTCGGTCCTTTTAAGCTAGTTGACTTTCTTCACAAAGTCTTCTTCAGTTTGTTCTATTTATTTATTTATTTATATTCATCTTATCGTTTTCACAATTATCGACAATGAAAAAAAAAAGATTTGGTTTTAGAAAATAGAAAAAAAATTCTCATTGTTTTATTATTTTATTTTAATCTAATATTACTCATCTTTTTTATTCCCCTCGAAAGTTCATTTCGAACAATCAATGTATAACAAACGTTATGGTTCGTTTGTTTCTTCTCTTCCTTTTGTCCTTCGTTACTATTACTTTAGGTCAAAAGTTTCTACCTGTTTTCTTTTTAAATCAATCATACTTTTTTTTAAAGACAACTAAGCTTTTGCAGTGTGTTAGGTTTTTAGTTTTATAGTCTGACAAAGAAAAAATTGGTCCTTAGAATTCTCGTTGAAGGGTTTCATTTATTCTTCGTAATATCACTTTTTTTCAATTTTTAATCGATACCGTAATTAGTTTTATCATTATCTTCTCCAACAACAATAATTAGTTACTGGTACTACTATTATAATTACTGTATTACTTAACTATTATTATATCACTACTACACCAGTATTGTTACTATTACTGTACCACTATTACTACACTACTACTATTACAATTAGTCCACCATTGTTACTAGACTATTTACTATTACAATTACTACTACTATTACTATCATAATTACTGGATTATTATTATTATTACACCACACCTATCAACTACTACACAGCTACTATACAACTGTTATTACTACACAATTTTCTTAAGCTTTTGGTATACTACTTTCTTTGTTCATCGTATATTCCCCCTGTCTCAGGTACTATGAAGTTAACATTATCAGTTAGTATTGTAAGAAGTCTACCAAGCGAGTCACTTCTTCTTCTCGGTCTCTTTGCAGAGATGGTCAAAGATCATAAAACTTTACTAAGAATTTTTCTCCTCCCCTCCTTTCACACACTTTCTATTTTTTCGTATTCTTATCATTCAATTTTGTCAATCTTAAATAATAGATATTTTACAATTTAATAATAATTAACGTTTTGTAGATAAAATGTCCATACTTTCTCTAACACAAACGATTATTTGATTGTTCGTTTTGTTCATTTGCGTGCTAAAATCTAATGATCATTTAATATGTATATATATAATTAAATATATTAGGTTGTCAAGTATAAAATGGAGCAAATTTCAATTCAATTATGTGCATTTTGTGCTCCATTTCATACTTTACAACCTAATATATATATAAAATTAATTCAGAGATGCAATTGATATTAAATAATATTGAGAAAAAAAAATACCACGTATTTCAAATAATTGATCGATTCAGTATTTTGCTGTTAAGTGAACCAATAGGTCAAATATTTTTGAACAGAAAATGTTATTTTTTGTACAAAAGCTTTTACTTTAAACCGATAACAAGAACCATACTTGATTATAAACTTGAATAAAGAGTAAGATAGTATGTAAGTAAGCATATATATAGTTAATACTAGTCATAGTCCTTTTTAAGCGTCCATGTCATCGTCGTCGTAGTTCCACGATCGTTTCCTCGATCTCAAACCGGATACGAGGAAACCACTTTACGCGGCGTTACTCCTAATCGCGACGATTTCATGCATTCTACTCGGCCACAGAATTGCGTCATCTTCCGCGTATTTCTGATTTCTACGCCACGCACACCACTCCACCACCCCTTTTTTCCGCATACATATACATATGTGAATATTCTTAGTATATTGAATACGTCTTTGGTTAACTCTATTATTTTATGTTTTATCTATGCTCGTTAGATCACGATAAACGATAATTAATTATTATTTATTTTTCTGTTTCTCGTTCAGGTATCAAAATGAACTACCGAAGAAGATCAAATCACGCGGAAAAGATGCACATCTTAATCACGAGGAATTAGTGCAAGCAATGAAATGGAAGCAAACAGTGAGTGAATCGATAAATAAATAAATAAATAATTTAATCAATCAAATCAGTCAATCATTCAATCAAAATTCATCGGTGGTGATGCGCCGTCGCCAATATTTTTCGAGATCACACGTATTATATATTTGTGATTCGCAACAAATAATAATCTTCATATTAAAACAAAATTTTATTATCATTTCATAAAGTTTTATTTTATTTTTCTTCTTTCTTTATTTGTTTCTTTTCTATGTTCCTCCTCCAGCGCGGAAAGTATTATCCACAACTTTCATACTTGATCAAAGTGAACACACCGCGTGCTGTAATGGCTGAGACTAAGAAGGCTTTCAAAAAACTTCCGAATTTGGAACAGGCAATTACCGCATTGTCAAATTTGAAAGGTGTCGGTACAACGATGGCGTCGGCGTTACTTGCTGCCGCATCACCAGAATGTGCCCCATTCATGGCAGACGAGTGTCTTATGGCGATACCCGAAATCGAGGGAATAGATTATACTACCAAGGAATATCTTAAATTTGTCCAGCACATTCAGACAACTGTCGACAGGTTGAACAAACAGAGTAAGTAATATTCCTCAAACGAAAAATACGATGTCGTCTCTTATGTGGATCAGGGTGGGGGTAGTTGGAGGGAGGGGTAGTGAGGTTTTCTTGTTAAAAGGGAAAGGAGAAAGAACAAACAAATAACGTTTAGACATAATAAAGTATGTGCAAAATGATTGGATTTAATTTCAGCGTCAAATGGTAAATCATGGAGCCCGCACAGGGTGGAGTTGGCACTTTGGACTCATTACGTGGCGTCCGAATTAAAACCAGAATTGTTGGAGGGTATACCGGGTTCGACAGAAAATGGTAATTCCCATCCGTCTAGCAACGGCGAAGCGACTGAACCGTCAGACGACAGCAATCAGGAGGGTGCAGTAGTAGTTGCGAATGGTAAAGAGCCTGGCAGCATCGACCCAGCGGCCATCGACGAGAACAGCACGACCACGTCCTTCACCGAGGATTCGATGGACAAGCCTGCCACTCCTATAACCGTAGCCGTGCCCAGCGAGGACACGAATGATTCTCTCGCCACGAATGAGAACGATGACAGCAATAATACACCACGGTTAACGGATAGCGAGGACACCGAAGACTCGCAAGACGTTCAGGAACCGCCCACTAAGAAGAGTAAGAAGTGACCCACCAGCATAGAACAACGCGTTACGACGACGATGATGATGATGACAACGACGAGCAGCAGCAGCAGCAGCAGCAGCAGCAGCAGCAACGGCGGCAGCATCAGCAGCAGCCTGGGCAACAAAGGAAATGCCAACAGCAGCAGCAGCAGCAGCAGCTGTATTAGCAGCATCGGTACCACCACCACCATCACCAGCAACAACAGTAACAGCAACAATAGCAACAATAAAAGTAACATCAGCAGTAGCAGCAGCGTCAGTGCTCTCGGTTCTAATTTAACGCTGATCGCGGCGAGGCGTTTTTAAAGAAAAGAATAGAAAAGAAAAGAAAAAAAAGGAAAAGAAAGAAAATTATACAAAAAAAAGAAGGGGGAGGAGTGGAAGAAGGAAAAAACCGCCAGGGCCATAGATCAGGGTCATGAAGAAAGAAAATAAAATATCCATCGGCACATATATATAAATAATTTAAAATAAAACATACATAACATATTATACATACGTACATGCATACTTACATACGGAAAACACTGAGAAAAACACATGTACCACGGTCGTTTCGACGATCCTCTTTAACTCCTACTCACTTACTCATTCGCTCGTTCGCTCGTTCGTTCGTTGGTTCGTTCGTTTGCTAGCTATAGTTCGCTAGCTGGATCACACCAAGAGCTGCTTCTCTTCTCGTCACAACTCTTCTCTTCTCTTCCTCGTTCGTCCAAGTACTCAACGTTCAACACATTCTTTTTCCTCTTACATACTCTCACGTATATACATGCGCACACGTCAACCTCACACTCTCTCATCCATTCACTCCGCGTTCTACTAGTATCACTCTCCCTCTCTTTTCTCTCTCTCTCTCTCTCTTTCTCTCTTTCTCTCTTTTTTCTTCCTTTTTTATCAACATCATGTTCCTCTCTTTATTTTTATTTTTCATGGTTTTTTAATTTTCTTTCCTTCTATTTTTCTCTTCCAATCTCTTTCTCTTTCTCTCTCTCTCTCTCTCTCTCTCTCTTTTTATTCATGAGGATTGCTTAACGCGAAAAGAAACAATAAAAGGAAATAGGATGAAAATAAAAAGAAAAAGGATTAATGAAAAAGAAAGAAAAATAAAAAAACTGAAAAGAGAGAAATAAAAATGCAAAATACTTGAATGGATAAAACCGAGAGCCCAGAAGAATGTCATTAAATATTTACATCGGGTTGACTAATGCGTAAACTTTTACGAACACGTGGGATTAAAAAGGAAGAAGAGGGAGGGAGAGTGAGAGAGAGAAAAAAAGAGGATGTAAGTTTGAAAATTGTAATAATTTTCCTTTTTTTTTTTTTTATTACGTGAACCTTGCCTATTATTATTATTATTATCATTATTATTATTATTATTATTATTATTATTATTATTAATAATATTAATATTAATATTATTATTAACATTTTCAATGCTATATTAAAATATTATTTTTATTATTATTATTATTATTATTATGATTATTATTATTATTACTATTATTAGACAACTATTGTAGACAATTAAGAAATATGTTCATCTTGACATGTTTTTCTTTTATTTTACAATTTATTTTTTCTTTTTTTTTTTTTATATATATGTATATCATGTACTTATATATTATTGAATTTATTTTCCATTGATATAATTACGTCGATGAAAATTTGAATTATATTTTGTCTTTACAAAAGAGGTTTCAGTTTTATTTATTTTTATTTATTTTTATATTTTTCCTGGTTGATTTATTTAAAAAGAAAAAAAAGAATCAAAAACAAAATGAAATAGATTTTTGTTCTGCTAAAAGATAGAAAGAGAGAGGGAAAGAAAAAGTATAAGAGAACGATAAAAGAAAAAGAAAAAAAAAAAATAAAAAAAAGATAAATTTTTTTGGTATGTCCTTGATGCCAACGGCAGAGATATTATCAATCTCTCGAACTCATCGCGTAGAGATAAATTTGACCAAATCTTTCTTATTCTTTTTTTTTTTTTTCATTTTTCATTTTTCTTATTTTCGATATATGATATCACATTGTAGAGAAAGTGTGGACCGAGGGGAAAAAAAAACGAAAAGAAAAGGTTTGTAATAAAATAAAACAAATAACAAAAATTAGTTTTGCCTAGTGATCAAAACTAATTATTTTCTTTCTTTTATTTTTTTCTACAATTTTTTGTTTTTTGTTTTAAACCCATTTCCACACTTTCATTAACATTTATTTGTTTCATTTTGTTGTTGTTGATTATTCTGTACTAATAGTTGGGGAGAGAAAGGTTGAGATTGAGATTTAAAGATAGAGAGAGGGAGAGAGAGAGAGAAACAAAGATAGAGGTAGATAAATTGTTCTCTCCTCGCATTGGAAGAAAAGACAAGGAGCCTGATTATACTAATAAACTATATTCCACAGTACTGCCTATATATATATATATATATATCGAAAATGATAAAAAAAAAAATCTTATATTTTAGCACGTTTAAACACCGAGAGAAACAAACACACACATATTTACATAAACATAAATAAACATACATGTATTAGAATACATATACGCGAAATATTAGAAAATAATAATAATAAAACTAATAATAGTAATAGTAATAATAACAATATTATTAATAATAATAATAATAATAATAATAATAAAAATATAAAAAAGAAAAAACGCAGGTTGGTTATTTTCGTCGATAATTATCATTCCTTCGATTTTTCATTTTTAATGACTTCGACTTTGACTCGTGTTGTTTGAAAAGAAAATAAAACTATAACAACAATAACAACAACATTAAAAATACAAAATATAAAAGAGATATACAAAAAAAAAAACGATAAAATGATTGAACGTTATTTAACCGAAGTGATGATGACGTGAACTTTTCGATGATAATTGGGCCCAACTGGCCCAACTGGATTGTCTCATCAAACCGATATAATAATAATAATGATAATCTAATTAATAATCTAATTATTAATAATAATATAATAATAATAATAATAATAATAATGGTGATGATAATAGTTGAATGTGTGTCATTTGTAATGGTGTGTATCAACGCGTATTTTAATGCGTGTGCGTGCGCGCGTACGGGATAACAAATAATCTGTGAGAAAAAATAGAGAGAAAGGGAGAGAACGTATGTTTGCCCGTGTGTGTGTGTGTATGTGTGTGTGTGAATAATAAAAATTCGCGACCAACTAAAGCGACACCAAGAATAGAAAAAAAACAAACAAACAAATAGAGAAGGAGAAAAGAAGAACAATTTAAGAGGTGAATATATAATATTAATATTAGTAACATACTTATTATATATATATATATAATTATAATAATACCGAATCATTACCATAATTTATATACATAAACGGGAACTGCTGCACGTGTTAAGAACGATTTATGTTGATAATGATGATTATGGTGTGATTGAAATGATTGATTTAACAAACCAAATACCTTGTAAGCAAAACTTTAGAAGTGGAAAAAAAAGGAAGAAAGAAAATATACAAATGCAAGTTTGACGTGTTTGAAAATCCATCAAAACAAGATACAAAATAAGGAAAAAATGTTAATGAATGAAAGAAAGAAGAAATAATAAAAACATTATGACAAGTGTGTAATGGGGGTATCACTCGTATCACTTTGAAAGGTTTTTATGTACAGGGATTTGTCTAGTATTTTTGCATTAACATTTTACAATGTTACAAAAAAAGAGAAACAGAGAGAGAAAGAGGGAGAGTGAGAGAGAGAGAGAAAACTTAATATGTATTTATATATATATTAAAAGATGAAAAATAAGAACAGAGAAAGATGGCAAAAGAGATAATAAATAAAAATAAAAAGAAAAATATGCAAGATAGATTAAATAGATTGAATGATGTATTACGTGAGAAGAAAAAGGAATGTAAGGGTAAAGTATACTATATTAGCTTGATCGAGAATATATATATATATATAACTTATATATAGATACAATACGTTATATATATATATATATATATATATATATATATGTATGTAACTATGCGTAGTCAAGCCGCTTAGAGTTTTAAAAAGAAAAAAAAAAGAAAAAAAAAAGAAGAAGAAGAAGAAGAAGAGAAGGAAACTAAAATAATAATAATAATAATAATAAATATTATATTAATAATAATAATAATAAAATAATAATAATACAAGCTCGTGTATAGAAAAATCGTTTACGAAAAAGTAAATCTTACGTGTTTGTTAAAAATACGTTTAACAAAAAAGAAATACCCAAGTTGACAGAGAAAACTCTCACAGGATCTAACTGCAACTAGATCTTAATGCATCACGATACGATAATAATAATAATAATAATAATAACGATTATTATAATCGTTACGATGAGATGAACATTTACAGTGTCGAGAATAATAATAAACTCTTTTTCTTTTCGAAGAAAGGGTCCAGCCAAACTTGAATGGTTTTTTTTTTTTTTGGACGAGCGTATAGGGGTGAGTAGAGGGGAAGAAACAAACTGGCGGTATGGTTGCGTAATGAAAGATTAAAAAAAAACAATAAAAGGGAATATGAGATGATGTTGTAATGTTGTGTGTGTCATCGGCAGCGAAACGTCGAAAATAATCTGATAAATTAATGATTAATTAATCACTATATTTATTTAGCGCTTAATTTATTCCGTATCGATCATTTCGTTGTTGAGAGAGAAAGAGAGAGAGAGAGAAAGATTTGTGTGAAAAAATAAATATTAGTAAATGATATAAAAAAAAAAAGAAAAAAAAAAGGAGAAAATGAACGATCTTTTCGTGAAACAAAAAAAAGAAAAAGAAGAAGAAGAAGAAGCATATTATTGTATATGATCGATCGGAAAAAAAAGAAATAAACTTTTATTCGAAAATAATAGTTTAATAAACATTAATTAATTAATTAATTAATAATAAATTAAATATTAATTAATTAATCAAATATTGGATTGTAAAGAGTGATTTATATGAACGATTGATAATTAAAATCGTAGTAGCTCGAAAAAAAATAAAAATAGAAAAAAAAGTAAATCGTAATAAGACGATTATTATGATTATTATTTGGAGAAACGTGCTCACGATATGCACGAAGTGTGTATCGTACATTCATACATTTAAACATTAAATTACATCTATATATATATATTAAGTTATATACACAGTAAACATGCATACAAAAACATGCATACATCTTTACCGATGACAATGATGATGATTGATGATAATGATAATGAATTAATATAATTATGATTATTATTTTAGAAATTAATTAATTAAAAAAAATTAATTGCTATTATTAAATATTATATTATTAATTATTATTATTATTATTATTAATATTATATATATATATATTAATTATTAATTATTATTAATTATTATAAAACTACGAAGGATAAACATAGTTTTTATTATCTTATAAACGTAACGTATAAATATTATGAGTTGTTCTTTTTTTTCACTTCACTTTCTCTTTACGCGTGTAAGAGTTGAGGAATAAGTTTAAATGATTCTTCTTCATTCTTTTAACTCTCGCACGTAAAATCACTAACACACACACATTCCACGTATTTATGTTTCATCGTTTTCTTTTCCTTTTTTTTTTTAATTTTCTCTCTTTTATACGTATTAAAAAAAACAAAAATACAAAAAAAAAAACAAAAAAAGAAATATTTTTATTTGTTCGCTAATATTTTTTATATTATTTATATATATAATATAATATTAGGTTGTCAAGTACGAACTGGAGCAAACTTCAATTTAATTATGTTTATTTCTTGCTCCATTTCATATTTGACAACCAAATATATATCACTTTTTGTGTTACTCTCTCTCGTTCTTGGAATTTTTCTTTTATGATTTTGTCTTTCTTGCCAATAAATGTAGTGTGTGCAGAAAACAAAAAATATAAGATTTGATTAAAATGTGAAAGAAAGAAGATATAAGATCTAATAATAATTTTTGTTACACTTTTAAGAAACTACAAACAATAAGGATTTTGTTTTCTTTATTATATATAAAAAAAATAAGATTATTTGAATAAATAATAAACGTATTAAATAATGTTTTCTTTTTTTTTTTTTTTTTCTCTAATGAAAGTTTCGTTTGTATTAAAAATCGTTCACAAAATTTCAGATAATTTTCTTTTCTTTTTTGTTTTATTTTATTTTCTTTTCCATGCAAAGAATTATTGTTGGAAATACGTATATTTATTAAATAACTGTGATCACATTATACGAGTTTCGATTTAAATTTGGATACCTTATGTTTACACAAACGTTTATATATATGTGAGTTTTTGTTCTCTCTCTCTGTCTTTCTTTCTCTCTAAGGGCATCGAGAGAAAAAGAAAAAAATGATTTTAATTTACCTCACCACACGTGACAGACTTACTACTCGCAATTAGTATGATTTAACGCGTAGTGGTTTATTTTTCAATTATTATAAATGAGATATTATGATTATAATCTTTATTCCCCCTTTTTTTCTTCTCTTTCCTTTCCATTCCACTTCTTCTTTTTTTTTACCTTTATTTATAATGCCGAGTGGAGGATAATAAAATCAACGTGTTTTCATTATCTTAATTACCATTAACTGGATCGATATATCCATGTCGTTACAGCTACTTTCAATCCTTGAATGCTTCATTAGTTTATTATTATTATTATTATTATTATTATTATTATTATTATTATTATCATCATCATCATCTTTTTCTATTCGTTCCCATCAGATTTTTCTTCTACTTTTTGTTCTATTCTTTTTTTTTTATTTCTTTTTCCTTATGCAGGTTGATTAATCGGTGCAAGAGAAAAAATTAATTTATCCATTATCCGTGTAATGGTTTTATACAAATTTTTAATAACTCTTAATAACTTTTATTTCTTCTCGTTTAAAATAACAAGTTGTGGATGAACAGAAATAACGGGATTAACGAAATGAACGGATAAATTAAGTAATGCTATTTAATAATCAATTAAATTAATTATCATTCCTTATACTTTTTGTATTTTGTATATTCATGCGCATAATTTTTTCATGTGAACTAATTATTATTATTATTATTATTATTATTATTACTACTAATATTATTATTGTTATTATTATTTTGAAAGTTTCTTATTCATTGTAATTGAAAAAAAAAATAAACTTAATTATATGTGCGTGTCACGAAAATGAAATAAATTAATTGAAAATGTTATTTTTACTTTATTTTCTCTCTCTCTCTCTCTTCTCTTCTCTTCTCTTTTATATACTCGATTAAAATTATGTATACGGTATTAGTGTGTACAATAATGTTTATACGATAATCAAATGAACCTAAATACTATATGCTCGGTATAGATTCACACGTGTAAAATTAAATCACCTTGATGAATTTTCTCTCTGTGAGAACTTTAAATGTGATCTGCCGATATTTTATATCCCACTTCGTTTGATTTTGTTATATTCAAATATTTCAATAAAAAATAAATATTTAAAGGTATTTTAAAAAATCAAGAAGAAACTAACAAATAATTTCATATTATTATTATTATTATTATTATTAATTTTTAGATAATTATTTTCAAGAGATAAGATTCTAATTTAATAACCACATCTCTTATCCAATTATTATCAACGTAATCTTCATCATCATAGTCTTCTTAAACATCTTAATCAGACTCAAAATATATATTAGGTTGTCAGGTATGAAATGGAGCAAATTTTCCAAAATTCAATTACGTGCATTTTTTTTTTGCTTTATTTCATACTTGACAATCTAACATATATATATATATATATATAAATATATTAATAAACGGTGTGTATATATGTGTGTGAGTGTGTGTAGGTAATATGTGACATGTAACTTGTTACAACTATTAACAAATATAGTTTTTTTAAAGAAGAAGAAGAAGAAGAAAATTAAAAGAAAAAACCACCCCAAAAAAATAATCAACAAAAGAGGATTTAAACAGTGATCAAATTTTTAAAACACAAAATACTACTACGCGACTCGGATCTTTATCCCGTCATGTTTCTTCTTCCATTATTTAATTTAATTAACCATCAACGGTACCAAAAACTTTGTATATTTCGAGTAGTATAATCGAAACAAGGAAGATGAAGAGAAAAAAGAAAATAAGAAAACATAAAATTGTATTCTTTGTGGTCGTCGTCGTCGTCGTCGTCGTGTAGGAGATTTTCAACAAACTTTAATTTAAAAAATGAATTTTTAACGTCGTAAGATACACTGCCACGTGTGATAAAATATGAAAAAAAAAAGGATAGAGTAAGAGAGAACAAAAAATTAAAAAAGAGAGAGAGAGAGAGAGAGAGGATCTGAGTAAGTGAAGGAGAAAAAAAACAATTATACAAGAATAATCGATTAGTTTGTAACTGGAATGATTCTTAATCTGTATAATTATTCTATTTGAATTGTGTCGTAGGATTCCGAATAAGAAAAACAAGAAGAAGAATGAAAAAAAAAAAAAAGAATAAATAAATAAATAAAACAATTTATATAAATAACGAACACATCACTCGTGTAGAACATAAATACTTATTAACATATTATTAACGCTGGATAATTGCAAATTGTAGTAATGATAATAAATACGTATTCACACAACGTACACACACACACGCATTACACGCACACACATTTCACACTTATGGCCTTAACAGAATAAAGAAAACAAGAGTAAAAACTAGAAAGAGAGAAAGAGGAAGAAGAGAAGGAAGATGAGGAGAAGGAGGAGGAGGAGGAGGAAGAAGAAGAAATAACAACGTGTAACGAGCCAATGAAATAAATTGTATTATTATTTGATATAATCGGTTAAATAATGAATGGCTCGTTAAATTTACTACCGAGAGTTTATGGATAATTGAAAACTTTTGTAGATGGAAATTGTAATAAATTCACATAATTATTTTCATCCTTAGCCAATCAACGGAAAGTTAACTTACATTATTTTAAATCATAAACCGGTGTTGATATCAATCTTGTAATAATTAATCGAGTCTAAAGAAAATTAATGAAACATAAAAATAAATCATAAAATAATTTCTTTTCAATTATTTCCGACCCAATCTACTGCTATAATTAATAACTACTATTGTTGACATATGCTTATTGTGACTAATAAAAGAATACGGGTGGGGGTTGCAAAGAGGAACGGTAAACGCGATAAATGGCGGATCGAAAAATCGAATCTCAGTTGTAAGAAAAAGAAACAAAAAAAAAAAAGAAAAAAAAAGGAGAAAAAAAGATGAAAAAAGAAAAAAAATAAAATAAAATGAAAAAGAAATAAAAAAAAGCAAAAAAAAAAAATTGTAAAACGTGTAACTGTCGTCGTCGTCCTCGGTGGGTCATTGTAATAATAGTTGACCATGATGACGGTGATGATAACGAGGAGGTCAATGTTGGAACGGTGGAACGTTGCTGGTGAAAAACTTATATATGATAATATGAAAAAATAGAAAGAAAAGTAAAAGAATGCGAGAGAGAGAGAGTGAGAGAGAGAGAGAGAGAAAAGGATATTGTAGGATGGAAAGGATCTTAATTACCAGAGTGAATATCGCTGTAGTGGACGATTATTTAAAGAATAAATAAAAATAGATGAAACAAATGGTTTTTCTTTTTTTTTTTTTATTACCCTAATTCCATTTTCCAAGTTATTTCTAATTGTAAGTATCCTCTATTACCTTGGTTTTTGTTCATGGTATAATCTTTGCTATTATTATTATTATTATTATTATTATTTTTATGAGTGGCTGAAAAGAAAAGGAGTATAAGTAACATTTGTTATTTTTTTTTTTGTAATTTAATATAAGCGCATAACTAAATACAAACTACACGTTATCTAATTATTAATATTACATTAAAAATAAATGTTATTCTTGTGTATCCTCCCCCCCTTCCTTTTCAGTCACTCGTATATAAATATTGCATTTTTTGTTTTTTTTTTCTTAACCAAGTTAACTGTGTTTGACGCGTATACGCGTCATAGAGAAGTGACAAAGTAAATAATAAAATTAACTGATATAAATAATAAAATAAGCAATTTTATATTAAAAAAAACCTATTTTTTTTGATGGAATATTTTAACACCGACACTTACTCTGTGCATGACGACTATACTCGTCATCGATCGATTTTCGTGACACACGAAACGTGCGAGATGCGCACTTTCAAAACGGAGTGACATAGTTAACTGATTAAATGATACCAGAAGTTTGTAATTTATTCTATGAAGTTTAAGTAAAATTATTAGAGAAACGTTGTAAATGAATAATTTTAAATATTCATTGAGTATCGAAGTTTGATATATTGGATGAACCATGAAATGGATCATTAATGTTTATTAGAACAAAATTTATGCGACATATCTTATATTGAAAAATAAAAGTGAGTTTATGAACAGTAAAAAAATAATAATAATAATAATAATTTCTATACCAGGTTTAGAACTTTTCAATTCAACCAGGTATATATGTATTTGATTAGAAATATCATGCTTGAGCTAGAATACTCGAATTTTCATAGGAAGTGAAAGTGGAGAAGCATTCATGGACAACATCTTTTAACTTTCTCCTGGCAAAGAAATTTCGTATGGGAAGAAGAAGAAGAAGAAGTTATATTAACAACGCACGTGTAAGTAAGTTTACGTTGAAATTAACAGTTTGGTTTAAAAATAAAAACGCATTACGAGCGAAAAAAAAAATTACACGAGAAATAGTAGTAGTAATAATAGTAGTAAAAGTAATTGCATATACAGGATGAAACAAAAACTTTTCAATATTATTGTAAATATTAGTTAATAATTTTTGTATACATTTTTGTTTCAGTCTGATGTATTATTTGTTTCTTTGGTAAAAAAAAAATTGTAAAATTACGAGCTTGAATGAATCGTTTGAGATAATAATCTGTGAAGGTAAATAAGCTTAAAACGTTACAGAAAATAATGAAAATAAATTGATTTATATAGAAGTAAAGTTTTAGTTAAGAACTTTTAGTTCATTCTGTACATGGATTGTGTAAGGTTTACATAAGTGGAACGTTTAAAAAGGATCGTGACCTGACTGACGCAAATGTGTTAGTGTCTACCGAGATAGAGAGCTTTCTCGTTAATAAACAAGACTACCGATAGCTGGGACGTTTACTAGAATTGATGAGTAATTACGTATACATTAGATATACATAGCATATGCATTTACGTAAGTCATAAATCGTGCAAAACACCAAAGATCATTAATTAACATCGATATGTATTTAACTAAATGTTACAAGATAAATGTAAACTTCGTTAAAGATTAAATAAGTATTATTAAAAGAAAACAAAAAATTGATTAGATGTTGTTTAAACAAAATTATTATATCAAAATCATATTTCTAATTAAAACACTTCTACAAGTATTTTTATTCAAGTTATATTGGAAAGAAAATTTTTCATTATTCACATTTAGACACCATGTAATTGGAATTTTAATTTTTTATCAGAAATTATTTATTATATAATAACAAAATTTGTAGTAATAAGAATATTTAAATTTATTTCTCTATTTTTTTTCTGTGGGGTATATCTTGTTACGAAGTTCCTAAAAAAGAAAACTAAAGTATTCGGACAAATTTTCACGGTTACTTCGAGAAAGTATTGCACATAACTTGTGACTGTCGTAACCATTACTCAAACGAACTTGTTTCTCTTTTTCATATATGTAAGAAAGAAATAATACTGTATTACCAATCCCCATAATTGGATGGGTCAACGATGAAATCATTTATCAAAAAAGAAAAGAGAAAAATATCTTATTTGTTGCAGACGATGTATTGATAAGTGAATAAATAAAAAAAAAACCGCGCAAATATTATCTATTTTGTATGTAAATACGATCAAAAATAAATCCAATTTTTGCAGAATCTTTAAGAAAAAAACAATCCAACAGGAATTAATGTTACCAAAGTACATAAATTAATTTAAAACATGTGTAATCGTATTGAAAAAATAAAAATACCATCTTCAAGGGGTAAAGACCTTTACTTTCCTTCATTCATACATCCGCATACACCTACACATACACATATATACATACACATAAAACAGATGAACAGAGGGAAGAGAAACACATAGATACACGCAAACACATATACGCATACTACAGGAAGAGTATAGTAATAGGAAGTGCATCACGACTATTCCAGTGACCCAATAAGGTCTGCCATGACCTTCGAACCGTCGTGTTGACCTGTTAAAGTATATTCTCTCTCTCTCTCTCTCTCTCTCTCTCTCTCTCTCTCTTTCTCTACCACGTCACGGAGTAACTGTGAGTAATATAAGTGAGAGAGAGAGAGAGAGAGAGTATGTGAATACATAGCAGACACACATATACATGCATAAGAGAATATATAAACACATACAAAAACACGTAAAGAGCCGCTAGATTTAAAGGGATCGAAGGGTTGCGAGGGAGTAGGTGGGGATGGGAAGGATAAATGGTGAGGGGGAGGGGGGAAGGAAAGTGCAACGCTTAGAGCAGGTTAAACGAGAAAGAGAGAGAGAGAGAGAGAGAGAGAGATGAAACGACAGCATTGGAATAGGAACAGATGAAGAAGAGAAGAGGGGCAAGAGGAAGAGAAGGAAGAGGAGGAGGAGTGCAGCGACGACTGCACTACGCGTACGAACACCGTGAGTTTGTAAGAGTGAGTGAAACGAAGAGATATGTATAACAGAGAGAAAGAGGAAGAGAGGGATAAAGAGAGAGAGAGAGAGAGAGAGAGAGAGAGATAGGATGAGAGAGTGGAAAGGATAGACGACAAAGCAGAGGCAGGCAGGTCGTGTGATACACCTCGTTACGTCACAGACGGAATAACTGGTTACCTTAATGGGAGTTTGAGGATGGTCGAGGGGGGTCCGACAGAGAGAGGGAGGATGATACTGGAAGAGAAAGAGAAAGAAAAAGAGAGTAAAAGATAGACAGAGAGAGTTAGATGCAAGCATCAGCAGCAGCAGCAGCAGCAATAATAGTAGTAGTAAAGCGAAAGTGAGAGAGAGAAGGAAACATTGTAGTGACAAAAGTAAAGGGAGAGGAAAAGGAAATACGTGTGTGTGTGTGTGTGTGTGTTTATGTGTGTTGATGGAGTGGGGGTGGCTGAGAGTTACCCTGTGGGCGCCATGAGAGAAGAAGAGGAGGAATGAGGGGTTAGAGGGGG
Organism: Mischocyttarus mexicanus; assembly: GCA_023678845.1. NCBI lineage: Eukaryota > Metazoa > Arthropoda > Insecta > Hymenoptera > Vespidae > Mischocyttarus > Mischocyttarus mexicanus. The sequence continues at coordinate 6,197,333 of JACGTP010000002.1, read as the reverse complement.
CTGGTGGTGGTACTTGGGGTGTGTTGGTGGTGGGTTAAGGTGGAAAGGGGGGGATGATATATACAAAAGACAAGGTCACGAGAGTATGGCTATAGATATCTGTCTGTAAACAGGTGGTGACGTAGCGGCTGCTTGCTGTTGCTTATGCTGCTGCTTCTACTGCTACTGCTGCTGTGAGTAGTAGTATATACGTGATACACGACGTAATCATGCCCGTTTCAGGGATACCCTTCTCCATCTCTTTACCACCCACTGACAACTTCAAACTTTCTCTCTCTCTCTTTCTCTCTTTTCGCTTTCTATCACTTTAACACTTTTTCCCACCTTTCCTATCTTTGTTTTTTCTTCCTTTTTCCTGCTATTGTTAATAGGGATTATATTTTTTATTTTATTTTTTAACAAAGATCTCACTGTTTCTTTCATTATCTCTCTTTCTCTCTCTCTTTCTCTCTCTATTTTGAGGTGTCTTTTTCCTATCTTCTATTTAACTGAATTATATTTTACTGTTCGTTAGCATGTATCTTCCTGTTGTGTAATATTTGTGTATTGTGTCTCATTGGTTGTTTGATTTTATTAGAAAACTAGTAGTTTTCATTATATCATATTCAAGGATTTTTCTTATTTAGTTATTTATTTATTTATTTATTTGAATTGAATTTGATTGTTCGTTGAGTATATTTTTGTTATAAAGTATAGATGTATCTTGTGATCAGTTGTTTGATTATATATATTATTATTATTATTATTATTTTTTAGAAAGAAAATTTGAGGAAAAAGAAAATGAATTCCTCGTTTAAAACCTTTTTTAATCTTTTAATGAAAGATTATTCAGCTTGTTCGTCAAAATCAGTGAAGAATCACGGACTGAATTGATAGTTGGCGTTAAATCGTTATAAAACCAAGGATGGTGAACAACTTTAATCGTTATATCTTTCCGATAGAAACGAGGGGCGTGGCTCGGTTAAAATTATTGAAGTAGATAAAAAAAAATAAAATAGAAAAAGGAAAGATAAATGAAAAGAGAATACGTCGATGTTATTATTGGACTCGTTACCCTATTTATAAAGATTTAATTATTCGATTAAAATAATATTCGTTTCTCTCATTTATGAATAAGTAAAATATTTTTCATTTAACACGGGGGTATTGGATTGAAAAAAGTTTTGAATCCAAAATAAAAGCAATTTTTATTTCGATCAAACTCATTTATATTTTCTCGACGTAATTTAGAAATTTTTCAAACTACCACTCTCGTATATTTCTTTACTTTGACTATCATTTTATTATATACTATATATCTTATAATATAATATGTATATTTTCCTAGTTGCCGCATACACGTCGCTACCATAATTGATATTAAAAAGGACGAATTTAATTATTCGTTATTTAATTATTGACGTTAAGTAAAATCGAGACGAGCTTTTAAAGGGTCATATTCTAACATAAACGAATTATTAGGTCCATTAAGTATGAAATATTAGAATATTTCTAATAGAAAGTAATCGAAGTAATCGAACGTTTCATATTTTAATGATTTAATAATTTGTCTTAAGGATCATTCGTTTCAACCTAATCTAACTTTTCTTCTTCGAGAATGTTAATCTGATGGATTATACTTTAAAAAGATTAAACCTTTATATACCTTTTTAACAAGATATTATACGTTTTTAACAAGATACAAGAAAATCTTTAACATATTTAATAAATCTTTTATTAGATTAGACTTTAGCAAAAAAAATAATCAACAATTTGAATAAAAAATAAATTACAATGAAGGAAACGCGAATACGATTAATTATTAAAAAAAAAGAAAACAAGAAGAAGAAGAACTCGATTGGATATTACAAACAAAATCATTTATCTTTTTTTATAAAAGAAAAAAAAACATAAACCAATTACCAAACTGGTAAAGAAAAATAATTTTCCTATTCGAATCGAATCGATAGAAAGAAATACGAGAAGAACTTCGTTATTATATTCCAAGGGAAGGAAAAATATGAAAAAAAGAAAAAAACAATAATAAAAATTACTAGATTGAACGTTAAGCAAAAAAGAAAAAAAAATAAGAAGAAAAAAGGATACGAGAGAAACCGCATGGTTAAATTCCAAGGAAAAAAAAAGAAAAGAAAAAGAGAGAATAAAGAAGCCAAAAATGGTATCCATCCATCGTTCGAAGCTTGGAAGATGAAAAATGCCAGACAATTACGATGAACGTGAAATATTATAAAGAAACTCTCGAAATTGCAGCAGGGAAAAATCTTGTAGGAAAAACGACTCGTTAAAAAGAAGTGAAAATTTTCGAAGCAACAAAATCGAAAAGCACTCTTTTCTCTTTCTCTCTTTTTCATTTTATTTTGTTTAGCTTAGCTTAGCTTAACTTTAGTAAAGGAAAAGGAAAATGAGAAAAAGAGAAAAAGAGAGAGATTCCGTCTTTGGTGAATTTTTCAACGCCTACCTTAACATATTCCATTGAGAAGGAGGAAGGCTCACAGGATTCGCTTTCCAGAACGGTTGGGACCCCCGGAGGGTCAGGCTAGGGTTCTGTGTCCCTTTGTCGTCCCCTTTTCAATGTGCTGTGCTCTACCTCTGTGCTTTCGTTTCGGTGTATGCCCAAGGCAGCTGCCATCTCTCTTTCTTCTCTGTTGGCTACACCAACTGTGTTGCGTATGTGTATGTATATTTATGTGCGTATGCGTGTGTTCATGCGTGTGTGTGTGTGTGTGAAAGAGAGAGAGAGAGAGAGAGAGAGAGAGAGAGAGAGAGACGCTTTTCAAAGTCTCTTTTCTACCCTCTTGTCCTAACTCTCCATCATCCCTGCTTCATCTGCACGTTAACGATCACTACCTCTCATTCTATGTGTGTGTGTATATATATTTCTTTCTCTATCTCTGTCTCTCTCTTTTGGTCTGCTACCCTTGATGTGAAGCATGTCGAAAACCGAGGGTCGAAAATCCCCCTGAGAGATTATTTTCCCTTTTCTGCCATCATCTTTTCTCTCTCTCTCTCTCTCTCTCTCTCTCTCTCACACACACACACACACATAGAATGAGAGGTAGTGATCGTTAACGTGCAGATGAAGCAGGGATGATGGAGAGTTAGGACAAGAGGGTAGAAAAGAGACTTTGAAAAGCGTCTCTCTCTCTCTCTCTCTCTCTCTCTCTCTCTTTACCTTTACCTTTACCTTTACCTTTACCTTCCTCTCTTGTTTCTCTAATTATACTATACATTATTTCTTTGATCATTTTTCTCTTTAACTTGTCAACATCATTTGAAGAACGTTTATAATTATTTTGTATTTTTTTAGATTTTTCTATTAAGCACGGTTAGAAGGTTCGAAAAGTTTTGATATTTTAGAAATATCGGATTGGTGGAATAAAAATGTCGGATTTTCCCATTGAATTGTGGTCAGAAATTCTACATGTTTTTTTTCACCAACTCAATATTATCTCCTGGTGTTACTTATGGATGGAATGTTTGTCCGACTTTTCAAGTTTTATTTGATGCAGATTGAATTTTTTCGTCCTTTGTTGTTGTTTTATTTTCTTTTCTTTTCTTTTAAAATATACCAGAATGAAAGACAAAATTGTAAAAGGTAACTTTGAAAAGAAGGAAGGAAATTTTGTAAGAAACTTTTCTATATAGAATTTTTCTTTCTTTCTTCCATTCCTTTACAGATTTGACATAACAAAGATAACTTTCTTTTTCAGGTAATTACATAGAAAGAAACTCATATCTATCTATTTATCTTTTTATCTATGAGACAAAAGTTTTATCGTTTCTCAGCTAATGTCGAAAAACCTTTGTGTAATGTGGTATTGTATAGATGATGTATTCGAAGAAGGGAACACACATATGCAACATACAATCCTCTTATAACACGGTATTCCGAGAATACAGTTTTAAAATATTCGTAAATAATACGTCACTAGTTGTTTAAATTTCTAATTTACGTATTTGAAAATTTATATAATTCATGTAATTTAATATAAAATTGTCATCAAATCGTTTAATGCATTGTAAAAAAATTAATTTTGTTGTCAAAGTAAAAAAAAAATAATAAAATAACAAAATAATGTAATTTAATTAATGTCGAATCATTTCAAAGATAAAATTGATATTTCTATTATCGTGAAAAATCATAATTAATAAATAAATCTATTAGAAAGATTTCTGAATGAAGTTTCTGAAATAACGTAGATATTCGTAATAATTTTTCTGTTACTTCATAATTTCTTGGAAAACAACGATAGAAATGAAGAGTGTTATAGGAGGGTTGTAATATTACACAGTAGAAAGGTAGTTTTAAAGTATATGTATACAGTTTAGGTATATCGCAGGTACAAAGGTACAAAGGCACAAAGACCAGGAAGAAGAACGAAGGACGATGAATTATAGAGACTGAGTTATAGCACAGCCGGTAGAGAGGATTATACATATACATATACACACACAGATTTATATATGTATATGTATATGGTATATACCAGAGGTACGGCTGCTATACTTCCTATAGCACGGATCGATATCCACTCCGCAAGCTTGGAAATGGAGAGTACGCAACCAAAAATCGATAAGGTTTATACATTATCGATAAGCCTTTTTTACGGGAAACTTAGAAACCTTTCAGGCACGAGAATGCATATATACCAATGTTTACCACTTTTCGAATCGACTTCTTGAAAAATAATACTTTAATACTCTGGAAATAAATCATTCTCTTTATTTACAATGACTTTAATTTATTGTTAAACTATTTTCTTTTCTTTATCGTTACTTATCGTTTAATATTTTATGTATTTTTTAATATTTGCGCAATAATGATCGCAAATATATATATTATGTTTAGTTTAGAATTACGTTAAAATATTACTATAATTATTTTCATTGACCATGTAGTGCACACTTAAGATTAATATTAAATTCTTAATTTCTTGTTTTGTTTTTATTAGATTTAATTGTAAATAATATAAATTTAAATTTGTATAAGTATATATATGTATATAAGACAACGATAGTAAAAATCTTTATTAACCCTCTGTAACGCTATTGTTTTATTTCATTTAATCATCATAAAATGTTGTTTCATATTAAAAATTAGTAATATCTTCAAAGATATAAATTACGTTTACCTGTAACACAATTATATTAATACGAATAATACTCTTTTTCTTTTTGCATTACATAATATTTCAAAATAAAGAAAAAAAAACAACTAATAGCACATCATAGAAAGTTAAAAAATAATGAAAAAAGTATATGTATATATAATATATATGTATATATATATATAAGAGAAAAACAGAGGAGATATAAATGAATAGGTAATAAAAATAAAATGAGTGAGGCAGAAAGAAACACAACATACAAAGAGCATCGTCCGTAAGAGTAACATGTATCACGTGAATTGTGCATTTCACGGCCGATACATATATTCTCCACACACATACGCATAACACCCACATACACACACAGTATAGGACACACGCACGTGCGAATCCATCGCATAAAATACGTGAGAATATTCAAGGAGAGAAAGAGATATAGAAAGATAGAGAGAAAACATACATTCATACGTAACACTAAATATATACATATGTATATATGTATATATATATGATATCATAGAGAGAAAGAGAAAGAGAGAGAAGAACGCACCAGACCCAAGTCCAATGTATATACATATATGCGTACGCACGATGTACACACCATTGACCGTGATATCGTCTGTCTCGGGATGAATGAACTGTTACGTCACGAACTTGTATTCCATGGTTCCTTCCGCCACCCCACCACCCTCTTCCACCTCCTTCTCATCCTTTTCCTCTCATCTCACACTCTCTCTCTTTCTCTCTCTCTCTCTTTGTATTCTCCCACCCGCCACCCCACACACAACGTACGGTCCTCCACTTTCGTCTCCGTCAATTCTCTTTTCCCCCTGACCTCCCTTGCTCCCGTTACATTACTCTACTACATCCTATATATATATATATGTGTGTGTGTTTGTGTATACCTGCTGTTCTTGCTTGCTTGGTTGCTTGCTTACTGTCCTCCCTCCTACCATCGATTAGCAATGGAATTCCATTTGCGGGACGGAACTAGGGAGATGCAAGCGCGAATCTTGAAGGGTGGTGGGAGGTAGAATACATACACCAGACGCAAGTCCTATAGTTTTCAAAAGAGGTCAACGTCTCCTTTTCTCTCTCTCTCTCTCTCTCTCTCTCTCTCTTTCTTTCTCTGTCTCTCTCATGTACTAACTCAGACAGCCGCCAGACACGACGTGTTGGCTATAAAATACCAGCGTAGGACGGCAAGGTCGTTACGGGATAAACGTTACTATCCTTACCGTTCCTCCTTCTGTTGTTATACTGATACACTTTTCTTTCTTTCATCCTTTCTTTTTTCTTCCTTTCTTTCTTTTCGTACCTTTTTTACTTTTTTTCATTCAATGAACTGAATTTATGCGTGCTCCTCCATATTTGAAATTAAGTTTATTTATATCTTTTTCTGTTTATTTTATATCTTTTCTAATTTTCATATCTTTTTATGTATTTTATGAAAAATTAGAAATCATCGAAAATTGTTTGAAACTTTAATTAGAATTTTTTGTTTCAAAAAATTAGATAAACATTATATAAAAAATTAGTATTTTTATAAATGCGTTATCTATTTCAGTATTTATAATACAAAAAAGAAGTCTACATGATTTATATTAAATATAATGTATTTTTATACCGTTTATGTTTATATGCTTTCTTGTTTTTATCATTACATGTGATAGAATTATTTTTAATAGTATTATTTGATTGCTAAAAAAAAAATAAAAACAAATTGAAACACTTAGAAAAATAATTTTAAAGACCATAAAATGAGTATATAATTTACTTGACCAGTTATTGTTAGTTATTATTTAATTATTCGTTTCCTACCTTTACATTATCCTTCCAATATTGTTTCTCTAGGTTCTCTTCCACTTTCTTTCAAGTTAGGATATAACTTAGCCTTAGAACTATCGCTATTGATTCGACCATGAAAATCTGGTTTCTTTTCCTTTGGCGTACTTCGTTGCAACCAGATATCTAACAAAGTCTTAGGAGTATGGTGATTTCCTTTGTGAAGTTGTTTTCCAAGGGATAACGATGTGCTTGCTGGTGGTGACATAGGTGAATCCGTTGTTGCTCTGATCACACTTGCTCGTGTAGTTCCATCTTCTTTTCCAAAGCTTTATGTTCATTCAAATTAAATTTAATGATGTTTTTATAAGATTTTTAAAAGCCAAAGTATAATAAAAACAAGAAAATATAATTTACCCATCCAATTCGCGTAAAGCTTGATCCAATTCAACTTTATCTTTATCGTCCTTGCTCCTTACTTCCAGCAAACAATTTAAAACTTCCATATGAGCAGCAGAATTATTTGCATGATGCTTAAGAAATGTTTCCAATTCGCTCCATAACAAACGGTAATGTTCTTCACGACGAGCACCACCTTTACCAACTCTTCCACCGCCTATACTTGGTATCGACAATGTTTCATGTTTTGCTTCCAACTGAAGTATACTAAAGATTATTTGTTTGCATTGCAAAACCTCTTCCTGTGTTATTTCATTTTTAATCATTATTTCTGGTAAAGGATCGAGTAACTGAAAAGTAATACATGTATATATATAAATATTTTAATAAGAATTTGCTCAATTGTTTTATAGAAAATAATATGATTATTTACCTGTTTGACGTTGAATATAAGAGTACTAGAAATTGTAATTGGCCAATATTTTGTATGACGTTCTAATCTTGGTCTCATTCTTTCCACTGGTCCTTCTAAAGTACTATTTTTCAAAGGCACTAACATATTGTTTCTCATTAGAGATCCAAAATCCTATGTGTTAAAATAAAATGAATATTTTGAAAAAAGAAAAACTCCAGAAAAATATTTATTTAACTTACGGTTATTCTATAATCCGTAACACGGCCACCACAACCTTCGCTGATAGAAGGTGGATCTTCAAGAACGCTTCTTGCCGTAGATAATGTATGGATAAAAATTTCACCACCGTGAGCAGCGAGTAAATGAGATATTGTTTTGCCACCGCTTTTTCTTGCCATTTCTAACATTACAGATCTACCATTTAAAAGAAAATTAATCAGGCAAGAAGATGGTCTACTATTTACATCTACAGGAGTAATCCTGTGCATCGCGGTGCAATTTTGCATTTCTGATGCGCTACAGCCTCGAGGTGTACACCATTTTAAAGTCACCGTTTCGTATTCTGAACCTTCCTCGAATCTTCTAAATGTTTTTAATAATGCTGAATCTTGTGGATTACCTATAATAACAAATATACATATTCTATGTAATAATTATATAAATTCTAATAATTAATTATATACCTTTCAAGATTGCAGAATGAGCAGCAGAGGCATGAAATATTTCAACGTCATAGTTTGCAGAAGAACTGGCATTTTGTTCTTCCTTCATTGGTATTCCAGTTACAGTCGTACTGGCTAAGTCATAATGCGATAAAATAAGATGTGATAACTTTGAATGTAATGCAGGTGCCTTTATCGAATGCACCTCTACTGTCAAAAGTGGAGAAACCTTTGGCATAAAAATTGAAAATAAAAAATACTCTTATAAAAATATAAAAATACTCTTATAAATACAAGTTTATAAATAATAAATACCTCTCGTGGTCCTTGGCTTGTGACTTGAGATTCAATGTTATTAGGACAAATATTTAATATAACTAAATGACAATAGTCTATTGGCATCAAACTGCAACAAAATCAAGAAGATAAGTTATGTATATATTGTATAAAAAAAAATATTCTAATAAATACTTACTGATCTGAAGCTAGAGCAGTTTTATTCTCTTGAGCTAATTCATTTAAAAATATATTTTCTAAACTTTTCATATTGTTATTGTCCCGTGCACTGGTTATACAAATCACTCTACCCTTATTCAAAAGCTTACTGGTATTTACATTCAAAGAAGTTCTCTTTTCGTGTTGAATCTCTGAACATTCATTGAGCGTTTCAATAGCTACTCTCAAACCATGTATCACAGAGTAATCTTCTCCTGGTTCTGGATTTTTTGTTGGTACACCAAGAATAGCGGTACCATTCATTATCTAAAGTTAAATAAACTTGAGAAAAAGAATCTAATCATATTACACAAGATAATAATTTTAAACAAATACTTACATGGGTTAAATTTTGTTGTAGAGGACTCCATGAGTTTAACACATAAGCTGCACGATCAGTCACAACGTATCTGATCTATAAGAAAAATATATAAATTAACAATACATTTCATAAATTATGCTCTTAGCTACATTAGCATATATAGAATTTACAAACCAATTTTCCAGTTGGAAATAAGTCCCAAACAATGCGACAATATTCAAGTGATGCTTCAACGCTTGTAGTCCATAAGGATTTACAAACAGGAGCTAACGGTATTAAATTTTGTCCACGACTCTTTAAAAAGTCAAATTCTAATGGGCACTCAGAAGATATTCCAAAGTAAGGTGTATGGTCTAACACGAAAATAGTCTTATGATTTGCTGGATACATTCTACTATAACATTTTTTAATACACGCTTAACATCACAAATATGTTTCTCTTATTGTTATGTCAACCTATATAGGTTAAGTTTTATCACTGTGTGTGCTATTGTTCATAAATTACAAATTATATGTATTAATATATACATATATTTTGCATATGTCAATTTATATATTTACAAACAACGTTTAAGTAAATGATTTTTAAATATATAAGTACGTATGTATATATATGTATATATATACAGACCAATTATTAATAAAACGTATGGTTAATATTCATGAACAAATCACCTTTAACGAAAACTAGCAACATTAATATATTTTCAATTTCAAATAAAAAAACTAATAAACTTTTTAATTGCAGTTTAAAAATTAAATAAAATGAAATAATCTATCGTTATCAAATTTCTAAAATAATATTAGAATTCCCGCGCAGAATCATCAACAGAGTTGATACTGAACATTCATAAGTATAGGTTAGAGAGACTGATAAGGATTTCGATTAAAGTACTTTAAATTTTAGTTTTAGGTTAACTACAGTTCAAACTAATATGCTATATACGTTATAAACATGTTACATGTAATTATTATTATTTTTTAAATCATTATGCGTGTAATCGATATGACATAAAAAACATAAATATCTCTAATTTTTTTTATTTTATTAAATATTAAATATGAAGCTAAGATATATATGTATTCATATTTAAGATGAAAATAAAAATGGCGTATCTCGTTGAGCAATCATCAGCTGATAGTAGGATTTTAAACTCTTTTTTACGATGTGACGTATAAGAAAAGTGCATTTGTTGGTATAAGTGATTCGATAAATATATACGATGGTTATAACAACGAGATTATCATTAAAAACAATACGTTTACCGTATCATTATCACAATCTATTTATTGTAACATTATTTTTGTTTATATTGATTATTATATTAATAGCGGCATATCATGCTTTTAAATATGGTGATACTCCACAAAATTCAATTTACAATGCAATTGTTTTAAGCAATATTAATAAGCTACCTACTGAAGTTTTAAAAGCAGATTATCCAGCTGCTGATATTACCAATTCTTCATGTACATATTTTAATTGTTTTAATGTATATCGTTGCGGTAGTAGAGGTAATAAACCTTTAGTATACGTATACCCACCTAAAATATATTTGGATGGATTGCATAAACCTATAACCAGTCCAATGACCAAAGAATTTTATCAAATTTTGAATGCTCTTGTTTCAAGTAAATTTTACACTTCTAATCCCCACGAAGCATGTATTTTTATTCCCTCCATTGATACTCTCAATCAGAATAGATTAAAATTGCAAGAAGTATCTCAAGCATTGAAAACATTGCCCTTGTAAGTATTTCATCAATTTCAAAGAAGATAATATTTTTTAAACATATATTATATTTACAAATACATAATTACGATATCTTTATTTTATGACAATAGTTGGAATGGTGGAGAAAATCATTTAATATTCAATATGGTACCAGGAAGCGTTCCAGATTTTAATACAGTCCTTGATGTATCCGTTGGAAAAGCTATGATTGCTGGAGCTGGATTATCAACATTAACTTATAGATCTGGATTCGATATCAGTTTACCCGTTTATAGTCCATTTTTAGTTAATTATAATAGAAACAATAAAGTTAAAAGGTATTATTGAATTTTATGAATAGATATTTAGAAAGAATAAAGTTTAATCATTGTATTTTTATTTTTTAGAACATGGTTACTTATGTCCTCACAAATAAATATCAATTCTATTTTTGAACAAGATTTAATAGAACTTAAAAGTTCTTTCCCTAAAGAAATATTATTACTTGGTCCATGTTTACAATATAATCCTGTAAACCATACTGTACGTTGTTCTGGAGAAGATGTTTATAAATATCCTACCGTACTACAAGTATGCAATACTTTAAACAAATTTTATTTTATAAAACAGTAATATTTAAATAAAATAAGAAACGTTTAAATGTTATTACTTTTTTTTTCTATCTTTAGACAGCCACATTTTGTTTTGTAATACGTGGAGCAAGACTGGGACAAAGTGTTTTATTAGAAGCTATGGCAAGTGGTTGTATACCAGTAATTGTTGCAGATTCACTGGTTATGCCATTTTATGGAATAATTGATTGGACAAGGTTCAATATTTGTAATAACAAATATTATATATATCACTTGTTCAATTTTATACAAATTATCTTCCTTATAATTTTGTAGAGCAGCAATATTTGTACGCGAAATAGATGTCTTACAAGTAACATCAGTATTAAAGAAAATATCTCAACAAAGGATCGTAGAATTACGAGAGCAAGGTACATGGCTTTATAAAAGATATTTTGAATCGATGCAAAAAATAACAGATACGACTTTGGAGATATTAGCAGATCGTGTGTTTTCAAATATTGCAAGGAATTATATATATTGGAATGTACCACCTTATAAGGTAAATTATCATAAACGTAATATATTTCTAAGCCAGAGAGTAAAAAAAATGGATTTCATATTTTATTTTTATAAATAGGATAAAATTTCTCCACTTTTTTTACCATTGACCGCTCCCAAGACAAGAGGATTCACAGCTGTTATATTAACTTATGACAGGCTAGAATTATTATTCCTTTTAATCAATAAAATTGTCAAAGTGCCAAGTTTATCTAAAGTCTTGGTTATTTGGAATAATCAACAAAAAGATCCACCCCATTGTACGTATATTAAATAGTATTTAAATAAATATTAATCGTTTAATAATCATTGCATATATATATATATTGATCATTTTAATAAATTACAGCTTCAAGATGGCCAAAATTAACTAAACCATTAAAAGTTATTCAGACTAAAGAAAATAAATTGTCAAACAGATTTTATCCATATGATGAAATAGAAACCGAAGCAGTACTTTCCATAGATGATGATATTATTATGTTAACAGCCGATGAAGTGGAATTTGCTTACGAAGTATAATTAATTATTATTGAATTGTTAAATTATTTATTGGGCAATAGTTCATTCACTTCAATGATATTTTTAGGTTTGGAGAGAATTTCCAGATAGGATAGTTGGATTTCCATCCCGTATTCACATGTGGGATAACACTACTAGTTGTTGGAAATATGAGAGCGAATGGACCAATAGTATTTCTATGGTTTTAACTGGAGCTGCCTTCCATCACAAGGTATATCTTATTATTAGTCATTTTTAAAACAGACAAATTCAATCCACGATTAACCAATTCCATAATTATATCTGTTTACATTAAAATTTTGTAGGCATGAGTAATGTTCGACAATTAAACCTTATATCCTTTCGTAAACCTTTACCTAAACTTCACTTCCCTTACCTGTTCGAAGAAACGTACAAATAAGTATGCTAAATTATTTCTTACTCCTTACGTTAATTATTATTTACTTTTATAAAAAGAAATAATTATTATTTACTGCAGTATTGGAATTATATGTATACAACTGCTATGCCAGGGGATATTAAGGAATGGGTAGATGAACATATGAACTGTGAAGATATAGCGATGAATTTTTTGGTTGCTAATACTACAGGAAAAGCACCAATAAAGGTAACTTTTGTTATTATTAATCATTGCTTTAATTTTAAAATAAGAGTATTAATTAAAGTCAATATTGTGTTGAATAAACTTTTTTTTTTATAGGTAACACCAAAAAAGAAGTTTCGGTGTCCAGAATGTACAAATACCGAAATGTTATCAGCAGATTTAACGCATATGGTTGAACGTACGCAATGTATTAACAAATTTTCATCCATTTATGGGACTATGCCGTTAAAATCCATTGAGTTTCGTGCTGATCCAGTACTTTTCAAAGATGTGTTTCCCGAAAAATTGAAAAGATTTAATGACATTGGAAGTTTATAATATCTTTTAATTAATTATATTTAACGGCCTTTTCATGACAAAATTGACAGATCTTGTCAAAATATCTTAAATCATTATTATTTAATCAATTTCGTATCGATCTCGAAGGATTCTTACTCTGATTCTTCTATCTTATACAAAATAATTAACAGTTTTTCAACGTAGAAATAAATTTATACGTTGTCATAATACTATCTTGTAAAATATTAAGAACATTTTTGTAAAAATTTCGTGATAGTAGAGTATATAATTTTATATCGTATAATGACAATAATTTCAAAACCTAATCCTTTAATCATAATTTATTAGAAAATTATTATAGATTATCTTTTAAGGGTTTAATGTGTGTGTGTGTATGGTCGGGGTAGGGGGGAGATGGAAGAAAGACCTTTACAACATTTATCCAATTATAATTTTCTTATTATCTATTCCATTTACTAATTCATTTCATTTATTTAATTCATATTTTTATTTTTTCTTCAAAATATTTAATTTTAATTCGCGCATGCGCATAGATCAACACTCCCTTAATACATTTAAAGATACCTCTATTTCGATCATTTTATTTCTTATTCCTTTTTTTTTAAAAGAGAAATTTATTAAATCTATAAAAAAAAAAAAATGTTAAAAAATTAGTTTAATATTACCTAAAATTTTTTGTAAGAAATTCTATATACTTTGGTATTATTTATTTATTTATTTTTGAATTTTATTTTCGGCATCTTTAGTTCTAATTCGTGAATGTGCAATAATCAACACTGAACACATTAATTAGAGACACCACATTTATTATTTCATACAATAACGTTTCGTCTATATTTGTCTTATCTACATGATTTTTTAATTTTTTTTTTATTTTCACGGGATATCCTTTTCTCAACACAAATATATATGCATTTCTACAATCTCTTACGATTTGCACAAAAATCGCTTCTACCGAACGGACTTTGTAGACGAACGAACATAAATTTGATGAAAATTCTAATGAATTATTTAAGAAAAATTAATTAACAATTTCAACAATTGCAGTTAAATATTTTACAAATTTTCGTTTACAATATATAATATATATATTTATAGACTAAAATTTAAAAAAACAAACATAAAGAAATTAGAAGTAGCAGATGAAAATAAAACCTGAAATATTATTATTATTATTCTTTCATTGACGTTCATTATCGTAGATACATAATTAATTATTGTCACAATAATTGTGTATAAAACAAAACAAACGAAATGATCAATTAAATAAATAAATAAATAATCAGACTCAGTCAGTAATTATTCGATGCGTTTCGAGTGACTTCATTTTAATTCTCTCACTCTCTCTCTCTCTTTTTATCTTTCATTCTTTCCTTCTTTTTCTTTTAATCCTTTACAAATCCTCTCGATATATATATATATATATTTTTTATTTCTCTTAAAAATACTTAATTAAATATTAACGTCTATAATAGACTTTTTTTTTTATGGATTGGGAATATAATATAATATAATATATAATATAATATAATATATAATTTTTCAATATAACATATATAATATATATGTATATATATTTCGAGAATGAATTTTTCGTTATTTCTTTCTCGTTTTTATGACGATTTTTAGGCCGTATTCGAGCTAGTGTGTTATATCATGTAAAGTATTTTTTCTTTTGTTTTGTATATATTTATGTATGTGTAAATACATATGCATGGGTTCAAAATTAATTAATTCATTTTGCTTATCTCGATCGTATCGATCATTTCACAGTTGTACATAATTAATTAACTTGTTTTTTTAGTTCGATAAATAAATACATAAATAATTATCAACAGCGATACATAATAATAATAATAATAATAATAAGAGAAGAATAACAGGAATATTATTTCTAATAATAATAAATAAATTAAAAAGAGATTATCACATTGAAGTATTTTTAAAGGTTTCAACAAATGGTGTACATGTATATTATATAAGTATATATGTATGTGTATATATGTACGTACAATACAGATATGTATAGGAATAATTAGCATTTTAATTCTATTTTGCCTTTCATTTTTAATCCCCTAACACAATATTTTCATGAAATGTTTCCAATATTATTTCACTTTCCAATTGTTTTTACATTCATATAGGAAATACCATATATTCCTTTAATTATAAGGAGGGATAAAATGTGACAATTAATTTCTTAGCACATTCACCCATTATCATAATTAGCTAAGAAATTCTTTCAAAAATATTTTCTTTCGATATTTTCTATTCCAAACACAAAAGCGCTGCCGCCACCGTCGCCATTTTGGTGACGTATACATTTAATAATTATAATAATAATAATAATAATAATATCTCTCTTTTTTTTGTATCCATCTCTCTGTTACTTATTTTCTTTTAAACTTTTTTGTATATTTAACATCCAGTTTAGATTATATTAAACATAACTCATTTCATTCTTACACGTACATTTATAATATTCTTTTTTTTTCTTTTTCTTTTATATATTTAATTTTTGTATTTATTTATTGTATATGTATATTTATATGTATGATTTTTTTTTTTCTTTTTAAAGATCTCTCTCTTTCTCTCTCTTTCTCTCTCTCTCGGATTAATATATATATATATATATATTCGATTGTCAAAGTCAATACAGCGTGCGTTTTATTCGCAACACACTTTTATGTATTTATATGTATTAATCTTTATTACCTATCTTCTCTCATTTTCTTTAACCTTTTTTTTTTTCTTTGTGTTTCATTTTTATCTTTAGGCGAAATATAGTAGTAATAGTTATAGTATTAGTAATAATAATATTGATAGATAATAGTGCAAACCTGAGATGGTTTTGCTCGATTGTAAAGAGTCTAGGCCATTCCGTTGAACAAGAAAATGTGATATAATATTTGTTATAAAAAAAATTAAAAGTATAGTGTTTTAGATCATTTGTTAAGAGTTATTAAGAGAAAGACGAAGAATTAGACAATATATTTTTTTTTTCATCCTATATATATGTATATCCCTTAAGAAGATTAATTGAAGTATTTAAAATGGCCGATAGTGAACTCGATTTTTGTTATAATCCTATACAAATTTATACAAATTATTATAAAATTGAATATAAATGAACTTAATAATTTCTATTGGCAAAGATCTTTTTTTTTTTTTTCTTTTTAATAATAATTACTTTTTAATAATATTTATCTAATATTTAATGATAGCATCTAAATCAAACTCCGTCGGTAATGTAGTTTGCAAGTATCACAAGTCGGTAAATTTCTACGATAGGTAAGATATACAAGAAGTAACGAGAATTGATTCTTATACTTATTTACGAGAGGATAACATTTTATAATGGGTGCTTAAAAAGCTTTTACCATGATAAATGACACTTTTAAGCTACACTATCGACATAGTATGAAATATTGCCTGTCTCCAGGCGTGATCTATTAAATAAGAAAAAATTGATAAATAACAAAAACAAAAAACAAAAAATATAAATAAATGATTAATAACATATTCCATAAACGATATAGTAATTGATTATATAAAACTGAACCATTGTCGTAAAACTCTTTGATAATAATTAACAATTAATATTCAATTAAATTAAATTGATTTCTTATCGTTCAATATTGTTTTTAAAATCCTTTTCATTAATATCTTGTCTTATCTGATTTCTATGATAAAAAAAATGTACTTCATTCGATCGCATATATTTCTTAATAATAATAATAATAATAATAATAATAATAATAATAATATATGCATGCATATATGTATGTATGTATATATGTATGTATATATTTGTATAATTCACTATATGGCCAGTAAATCGTAAAGCTAGAATTTAAAGAGAGTTCTGATAGTAAATAGAATAGAATTAATAGGAATAATTATAGCTATATACGTAATATACTAATATCGATAACAGTAATAACAAGGTTTAGCATTAGTCATTAATTAATTTGACTAATTAGTAGAAAACGTATCTATTAGGTTGTCAAGTATGAAATGGAGCAAAATCTAATTCAATTATGTGCATTTTTTGTTCCATTTCATACTTGACAGCCTAATACAACACGTCAGGTTAATCACGATAGAATGTATATATATATATATATACTTGTATATAGTCTTATCAATTTCAAATAAATAGAGGCTATTTAATCGTCTGTTAGGATTGTCTATGCGATGATTAATTCCAAAGCGATGATACGCTTATTTTAAAGACATTTCTCATAATCGTTGCGTAAAAGACTTTCTTCTAATTTACAATATATATTAATCACCATTTGAACGCAATAATTTTGTCTTTATCTTTAATCTCCTCTTTTTTTTTTTTTTTTTGATTGAAGGAAATTCCGAAATTCGTTCTTACAAAATAACGTCGTTCGTTCGTTATTAAACGAAATATTACACAATCGATAGATTTAGAATGGATCATTTTTCATTTTTATTCTAATTTTCTTTCTCCTCTCTCTATATTTATTGTAATTTATTTTAATTCCTTTTATGAGAACCTTTTTAAAATAACGATTGAAATTTGCGGTTATATCCGTTTTAATTATTTTTGAATAGTAATTTAGTTGAAGATATTTGGCAGAATTTTTTATTATTTCTCTATTCGCGATAAGAAGACGCGTATAAACTAACTTCACCAGTGTTATCAAATAGCGTAAATATGCATTTAATGTGTGTAGTATGTATGAAGAAAGAAATTAGATTTAGTTTAGAAAGCATAAAGTATTTTTCTTCTTTTTTTTTAAGTATAGTTCAGATGTCTTTCTCTTTTGTTTTACTATTTTTAAAATATTTTTTCATCAGATCGAAAGATATAGCGTAGAAAAGAAAGTTATATTATCTTTTTTTTTGTAAGATCCTTAAATCAGGTTTCGATTTTCGATTAATGGAATAAACAATGCATGTTACTGCCCATATTTAATATTATATAAATATATATATATATATATACAAGTTAAATCAAAAGTTTGTAGATAATTTTAAGAATCAATAATACTTTATCGATATTTTTTCCTAATGAAAAAAAAAAATTTCGTTAAAGATTAATTGGATTTAAAAAAATTACCAATGCAAGTTTTGATTCACCCTATACGTATACACACACACATATATACATATTTATATGCGAGTTATTTGATAAAAATGTTTAGAAGACAAGATCGAGTATAATGATTGCGATCATAGAGTGTTTATCATATTTTCTCTTTTTTTTTTTTCTAAGTTATCTCGTTCAATTATAATCTATCCTTCCATTCTTATCATCTTTGACAATACCTTTGATACATTTATTTAAAATTTTGTATATCGCACATATACACAAACATGCATACACCCATACACGCGCGCGTATTATTTATGCACATTTATTCACATTGATAATTATGATATGGGGGAACATAGACACACCATTATCTAATAACGTGTCAATAAGATACGAGCATGTATACGTTTTGATTATCAATTACGATGTTTTATAAGTTAGGCGCGCGTGTTCTTTTCTTTCTCTCTTTCTCACTCTCTCTCTCTTATTTTTTTTTATTTTTTATTAATAATTATTATATTTTTATATTGACTCAATTGCCTCTTAGAAATTCATATTATTTTATATTTATATTTGTTTTTATTAAGTTGTCAAATATAAAATGGAGCAAAAAATGCACATAATTGAATTGAAGATTTGCTCCATTTTATACTTGACAACCTAATATATACAGGGTGTTTCGTAATACATAAAATCTACTTCGGGAATAAATAGGGAACGTGAAAATAATAAAAATTCATAAAAAATATGTGTCCTATTTGACCAAATTTTAAAATTATAACTTCTTTATATATGTTTTTATGTACTTTGTTTTTTCATTATTTTTGCGTTCCCTGTTCATTGCTGAAGTGGGTCTTACATATTACGAAACAGCTGTTATATATATAAAAAAAAAATACATTTATATTTTGATCCAAAGATATAAAATTATATCTTTGTTACACAGATAATGAAAATAATATAATAAATGCAACGAGTCGTCATATAAAATTATAATAATTATAAAGATTATTTATTGTAACGATGTCATATTTAGTTTAGAGTCTATAATTTTCTCGATCAATATCTTTACAGTTTTAGATTCAACTCACACAGACATACATATCATCTTATTATAATATATATATATGTAACATATTAATAATATAATAATAATGATGATGAGATCGTGTTAATATATTATATTCGGTATTGTAAAAGGTCACGAAGGATATATTAAGGATCTTTAGATCATATTATTTCGTTAGAATTATATATATTTTATATTATAGTGTCCAATATTTATCACGTTTAGATATTTTTTTTTATCACTTATATCTATTTCTGGCGGGGTAAGCGCAATTCCGGATCTCTTGTTTCTTATATTTTCCCTTTGTGTATATACAAAGGGTTATATTCTATATTAAATATAAACATTAATATTTAATATGTATATATATATATGTATATATGTATATATATATAATATATACATACATAAATATATTTACATCACGTTGGACCATTGCTTTGGTCTTGCTTTTTAAAATCAAATTTCTTTTCCTTTCCTTTCCTTTCCTTTCCTTTTTTTTTCTTTTAATACATCGGTGAGTTGAAAAATTTTGACCTCAACAGAGAGACAATATTTTTGTTCTCACTTTTATTCAACAAAAAAGAGAAACAAAATAAGTTTCTATTTTTGTCGAGATTCAAAACTATTCGACACATCTTTGCATATATTCACAAAATAAGAAATATTTAATAAATGAAATAAATACGATTATAATACGAAATAAATACGATATGAGGTAAAAATGAATAATAATAATAAAAAACAAAAATTGATGATAATTAAAGAGATAATAATAAGGAAATAAAATAAACGTAGGTTTGATGAAATTTGATTACGTTAAATAAATTTAGTAATTATTTTTCAATTTTTCTTTTTTTAAATCGGAAGAATAATGCAATGGCCTAATTTATGAAACTTTTATTAATAAACGATCCTTCAAAGAATTACGCACACTCTTTTACGTTCTGTATATCGATATATCCTTATTAGCTACAAAAATTATGCGACCACTGATAAACATGAAATTTTTTGTATAGTTTTTATTGGAATTGGCTGAGAAGTCTCGACTCCTGTTCGTTAATTTTAATTCTTTTTCTTTTTTTATTCTTTTATTATTTCTCTTTCTCTTTCGTATCAATTTTTCGCATTTAAAACACTCTCTTCCCTCTCCCGTAATTATTTATTATTCATTAATATGTCTTTTCAACTCGACCAGCGAGAACTTTATTTATTTATTTATTTATTTATTTTATTATTTTAAATCGATTGTCTTCAAGTTTGCAATTGATTTAAAGCGAGAATCACATCGATTTTGTCATCGAAAAAAATTTTTTTGTCTTCTTAACAAAAAAAAAATATTCTAATATTAACGATAAAATCAATGGAAATATTTTTCTATATTTCATATTTCCATAAAACAAATTTTGTCGCTTTAAATCTCGATGATCTTGATTGTCATCATTTCATTGTAATTTAATAATAAACAAATATGTGTAAAAAATAAATTAACGAATAAATAAAGAGAGTAGAAAAGACTCAAAATTAGAATCTAACGAGACTCGATCTGAAGTTTCGTACTTCAATCAAAATAATCTCGATAAGGCTTACGAATCATTCGAGTATTATAATTATCTTCCTCCCCCCCCCCCTCCTCATTAATTTGATTTTTATCATTTCTTTATATAATCCTTTTGTATCTAATATAGGAAAAATGGATTCTCGGTAATATATAGAATATTTTTAATCTTCTCTCGAGATCGATCATCTATGTGGAACATGGGTAAGCGATCATGGTTTCTTTCTTTCTTTTTATCTTTCTCTCTCATTCTCTCTCGGTCTCATTTTTCTTTTCTCTATGATTAAACCGAAAGGAAAATAATTGCTTTTATCGATTATTATATCAGGTCATTTTTTGAATCATTATTATTGCTGAAACTCTATCATACAAATCAGGATTTCATTAATTTGTCCACTTGGTAACATTTCTTTTTTTTTCTACTCTTTCTGTTTCTTTTAATCTTTCTTTTCGTTA
This sequence comes from Mischocyttarus mexicanus, assembly GCA_023678845.1. Taxonomy (NCBI): domain Eukaryota; kingdom Metazoa; phylum Arthropoda; class Insecta; order Hymenoptera; family Vespidae; genus Mischocyttarus; species Mischocyttarus mexicanus. The sequence continues at coordinate 6,175,722 of JACGTP010000002.1, read as the reverse complement.
TCGTAATCTTACAGACATACTATAAGCTTAATGTTGCATAAACTGGTTTGAAATTTATTTTTGTTCATTTCGCGTTAAGGAATATTTTTGTTCTGTTTAAATTGTTGCTATCCCATACAGGGTTGTGAGTTATATCTTAAAATACTTTAACGTTGATACGTTATTCTCTGTCTTTGCATACGTATTGTATTTATTTATATATATATTTTTTGATATATTTTAATCATTTCTTTCAGCCGGTACATTTTTATGTAAATTTTTTTTCTTCTATTATTTATTTAATGTTGTTTTGGTAGAGGAACACGAATTGGACGCAACATTATGGTGAAAAGCATTGAGGAACTTAATACTTTTGAGCTTTTGTTTTCGGTCATTGTGAGTAGTGAAGAAAAAAAAATTACAAAATAAAAAACAAAAGAGAAAATATAACAAAAAATATATTCGAAGAATACAAAATTTTGCACAATTTTGATTGTCTTTCGATAAATTACATAGAATAATTGTCTCGATATGATTGTCATTTCGTCGATGTAAATTAAAAGTGAGGTAAAAAAAAAAAGAATTAAAACATTGACCTTCGTTAATTAATTTTGATATTTACATGAATTAATACAAAACTCCTTCCCCCTCAAAAAAAAAACAATCGATTACTATCATACATAATTAATTCACGAAAGAAATAATTTTGACCAATTGAAGAAATTTCTAAGATCATTCTGTAATTAAGTTTAACGATTCAAATGCGATTAAAAACAATTACCAAATAATTAATTTTGAACACTCGGAGTGATCTTTAAAAAAAACAAAAAAGAAGAAAAAAACAAAGAAATAAAAATATTAAGTTTGTATGAACGATATCCGATTATCCATGATTTCCATCAAGAGATGATCTTAACAATGGACTCTCCCTCATCCTTAAGTAAAAGACTAAGTCTGAGGTCAAGTTCACCAGCTTCGAGAGCCCATTTTTCCCTTAACCATCATGGTGAGTCAGTTGTTTGTGTGCCTAAAGTATGGATCGGGAAAAGAGTATACCAATCTACGGTCAACTGCGTTAATGGCAAGAGCTCAAGGTTCACTTCTGCTCCACCCAAGCCTTGATTACTTTCGAATCCTTGTTTTTTTTCCCACAACATTATTAGAAGATTTCTACCTAGGGCATCGCAGCTGCTGTATTTCAAGGTCTGCCGATATTGAGGATTACGCGTGTGCCGAATCACTCTTGTTTTTCTTTTCTGCAGCCACCTTTCACCGTCCCGTAAATATGTTTTCACGTAGGTATCTATAATTATTTTTATTTCGTGTGAAATTTTGTATCAATTATTTTAATTATAGAAAATTCTTAAATTTCATGAAAAAATGACACGAAAAGATAAGAAGCATTGAATTAGGGAGAGATAATTATCATTTCACGTGATAATACAGATTATACTTCTGTTGCACATGGTGGCTACATTATTTTGTGTGCGTGTAAATTAACAGATATTATTATTTCATTAAATTATAAGAATTGTTTTATGTAAGTGTGATTAATATTTATGTATGTTGGATTGATTAGTTTTAGCATTTTTGTTTGACAATTATTGAAATATTGTTTTTTTTTATATTTGACATATGATAAAATAGAAAATAATATAAATAATAATTAAAATAAGATTTTAAACTTTTGAAAATGTTAGTTTTATATATATATATAAAAGAAAAAAAGAAAAGAAGATAATAATATATTTTATGGTATTTGAAAAAGTTTAAAAGTATTTTTTTACCCGGTTCATCCTTTTCCTTAGGGCAAATGTCCCTCGCACAAATAACTTCAACCTCGAGAATACTCTTGCTGAAACAAAATCCTAGCTTCACCTCGCCGTTTTGTGGACCTAAAAACAATAAATGTACGTATATTTTACCGAACATATATATAATATACGATATTTAAAAATATTTCGAATAAATGAAAAAGTTTTTATTGTCTGAATGAAACATTACCATTGATCATTTTTATTCCTTTCGGTAAAATCTGACCTCTTCCTAGTTTTAAGTCGAAACCATTCTCAGCTTTTGGGTGACTGTAATTATTAATATTTCATATACCAAAATTATTATTCAAAAGATTATATATATATATATATATATAATTTTATTAAATATTATTTTAATAAAAAAGTTTTATTCCAAATTTTACGTTAAAGTTTCTTAAAGATAATCTTTTTTATTATCTTAATTAATAACAATCAAATATAATTTAAAAAAATATAAAACCTTTATAATTCGTATATAATTTATTATATAAAAAATTTTAATTATTAGATATATGTGTGTTAGGTTGTCAAATATGAAATGGAGCAAAAAATGAATATAATTGAATTGAAATTTGCTCCATTTCATACTTGACAACCTAATATAATAGAAAAATAAAAATTAATAAAATAAATAAATTAATAAATTGTATAATTTATATAATATAATTTATAAATTTAAAAATAAAAAATAAATATTAATTTATAAATGGAATTTAATTTACCTCCATTTATCGTCCTCATCCGATTCACTACTTCGATCCAAGAATCTTTCGGGTATATCCATGACGCTCTCTTTGCGCTCACCCCGCCCTGTATGATTACAATAAATGTTGCTTTTTGTTTCTTTTTTTTTTATTATTAATTCAATCTATCATCCAAAAAAAAATTTATACTGCAACCTGTGTGTCGTATTTAGAAATATTAGTTAACAATCAAAATTAAAAAAAAAAAAGAAGAAAAAAATACAATTTTAATAAAATTTGAATCCATTTCTTTCAATTATTATTTTTATTTTTATTGAATTTAATTTTTCAATTAAATCATTCATTTATTAACTTAGTTTTTTTCTTAAATAAAAAAAAAAAATAGGAAAAAGAAAATTGTTTTTTTATGTTTTAATTGCTACGAGGTAACTCAAAGCTTTACTTTACCGAACAAGTTACTAACACATTGTTCAAAATTTCTGCAGTTAAAATCACGTAACGTACATACGTGTACGTAGAAACACACCGACACAAAAGTTGCGTTTAAAGTTTCTTTTTTTTTTTGTTCCCCCTTTTATTATTTCTTTTTTACTTTTTTACTTTCTTACTTTCCTTCTTTCATTCCTCGTCTAATCAATTTATTTCTTTTCTTTCTTTATTTCTTTTTTTTTTAAATTTTAACTCTTTTTCTTTGAATCTATTCCTATTTCTATTCTCTTATTACTCATGACATAGGATACTACGTTAATTAACTGAATCTCCTCTCTATCTAGGAAATCGTAGATTTTTCGCGTCATTCAAGTAAAGCTTTTACTCTCTACTTGTAAGGCAACAAAATACGATAGCAAAGCGTGTTCTCGATTAGTTAAATACAAGTTACGTGTAGATTATTACAATACCTCGATGTGATTATCATATTAAAAAATTAAAATTAAAATTAAAATCAATAAAAAGAAGAAATCTGTGGTATGAAACGTTTAAAAAACAATTTTACGTATCAAAAAATACTTCAATTATTTTTTTTGGTAGAAAACCAATATAATCTATGTTTATCATTTTTCTATGAAACAATATTACAATATTATTTAATTAATCGTATTGTCACATTTATTTATCAAATATATTAATATATACTTAAATATTGTTAATTATTTATATAAAAACTTTAATAAAAGTTCAATAAATTTGTATCAATTACATATGTAAAAAAAAAAGAAGAAAAACAAAAATAAAGAAAGAAAATGTTTTTAATGAGTTTCCGTATCATTAAAATCTGTAACACATTTATGTAATTATTTAACATTTTTTAACAAGAACAAAAAAATCTACCTATAATTAAAGCATATACAAATACATATACATGTATATCAAATGTATCTATACATGTCATTAAAAAAAAGTTGGAATAAAAATAAATGAAAGTATTTCATTAAAAATAATGATCCCGTCGAAATTCACTCGATTTTATTTCTATTATCTTTCGTGGTAACTTCTTTCCCTCTATTTTTCTACAAATGTGTGTCTGTGTGTGTGTATGTGTGTCTGTGCGTATATATATATATATACGTAAATATGTACGTGTGCATACGTATACGTTAAATATGGATTAATCATTTCAAACATGTTTTTCAAACTGTAAAACGGATTTAACGTTGAGATCGTTTTCCGATAAAATAGTTACGGAAAAATAAATCTTTCATCGGTAGTAACCGTTTGACCTGGTTTTCCAAGTTCCATCATTTTTTAAAAGTCTTAGTCAAGTTTTCTATATATGTACATAATATTTATATATGTATAGTTTATGTATTATATATACTAGGGTATATATGTTGCCCTTCTGTTCTATTTCACGATAATAACTACGCTTATATTTGAACGATTTAACTTGCTACGTTAATTCATTAATAATCGAACATTTTAATTAACTTGTTTGAAATATGTTATTAACAAAAATAAGAATTGGACAAGTAAAAAAAAAGTAAAAAAAAAAATAGACAAGATATTAAATAAAAGATAGAGAGATCGTTGTTGAAATTAACGAATATTTCAAATCTATAATCTCTAATCTCTAATTAGCAATTTCTAATCTCTAATTAGCAATTTCTAATTTCTAATATCTAATCTCTAAGAAAGTAACTACATTTTTTAGTTTAGATAAATTTAGAGCATTCCTTTGAATCTATACGAGCTGCACGATGCGAATAAAAAACATACATTAAGTCAAATCCTATGGGTACCTCTTTTAAAATATATTCTTCGATATTTATTTTATTATAATAAGTTTGTCATTTAGAATATTATGATTTGTATAAAATAAAAAAAAGGTTGTGAGAGAAAGGAAAATGATATAACATAGAAGAATAAAAAGAGATAACAAGTTAAATAAGTTGAAAGAGAATTAGAAATTAGAATTCCTATTTTATCGAGGTACCCATATATTATATTTTTTTAACGTGAAAAATAAAAAACAAAAATACTAATTTCTATTAGTCACATTCTGATTAGATTTATCTATTCCTACGATAATAAATAACTACTGTGTCATGCAGATTTATTAGAACCGTCGGACGAATTTCGTTTTTTTTTTCTTTTTTAAACAAATTAAAAATAATATGTTTTTTTATACAAAAGTTTATTGTAATAAACGTAAGAAGTAGGTGGGGTAAAGAAATTTTCAGCTGGATCAAAAGTACTATTATTAAATGATCCATTAGAAAAGCATTACTCTTTTTCTCGGTAATATTTTCATGTTTCTAATTAGATCATTATTTTAACGAGCAAAATCTTATAAGAAAAAAATGTATAATCGATTTCTAAAATTATTGAAATACACTTTTGGCTCATGTAGATAAATTTTTATTCACCATATATTTCAAACCTGACAGTTAGTTCCAATCCTTCTGTTTCTGTTCCAGATTCTAACTAAATAAAAATATTATTTTCTAAATCGAGATTCCTCGTAATAAAAATATAAGAAAAATGCATTTTTTTCAATTAAAATGATTTCGATATTATGACAAATCTTACTACTAACAATAAGATTTCTAAATTGTTAACGAAGTATTATTATCGAGGAGAATAATTCGATTGTTTTGACCACTAACGAAATGTGTAAGTTAATATTATAAATGTATATGCTCTTGGATAATAATAATAATTAAAACAAATTTTCTTTCGAATATTCTGATGAAAGATCGAAATACGTACGACGATAAAGTATGGGCATGTATGTGTAAATGTGTGTATTCAAAAGTCGATTGGCTCCTTACCTAAGGCTGCAACTGTAGGTAACAACTGGTAGCAAGTGGCTAGCGATCAGAATATCTATGAATGCTGGCAGATAAATTGCTAAGCGAATACTCTTAACAAGCGTTATACTGCACTAACTTTACGTACACATATATATATATACATATTACATAAGAAGAAAATATATTTTTTGTATATATAAAAGATGTTTATATAAAAATTACGAAAAAAAAACAACAACAACAATAATAAATGTACAATTTATACACAAAATTTTTTATGTACTATTTTATACATAAAAAATAAAAAAATAAATAAAAAATATATATATATATATATGTATATGAATATGTATATACAGAGTGTCCATTAACTGGTAATACACCTGAGCAGGGGATATGATTCTACCTGAGTGAGAAACTAAATCCAAAATGTAGAATAAAATTTGTTAATATTACACTTGACCGAGTTATCAACTCGAGGAATCTAAACCTTTTTTAACAGTAGAACCGATACAAGAGATATGATAATAATGAAAGTATTTGTAAACATTGTATTAAAAATGTAATTGACAAATTTCTTAATTGTTTTTTTTTTCCAAATGAAATTTACAATTTGTTATATGAACAAATTTTATTCGACAATGTCGACTTAGGTTTTTATGTAAGAATCATCCTTTGCTCGTTTGTATTAACAGTTAGAGTACATTCTGTATAATGATGTAAAACTGGTACTAAAAGTGTAGAAGAGAACGAAAACAGAATCGTTGAGGGTCTAAGAAAAGAAGACTTCCTTATATATTATTGATATTAAACTCCATCCTTATAGATTATAACAACAATAGTGTTATTTGGAACATTTTCCATTTCCTTGTTTCCTTTTTTCTTTTTTCGTTATACTTCAAAAAGTCTATCCTGTCTATTATAATATAGAAAAAGGATCGTAGAAAGGAGATCAAAAAATAATAATAATAATAATGATAATAATAATAAGATTATTGTTGAATTATTGAAAATTGGGTATTATATTATTAGAAGAGCATAATATACCTAGTTAAAAAAGAAGGTGAAATTTAAAGTAGTATAAAAGAAGAAGTAGAATTAAAGATAGAAGATTAACATTTATAGAAAAGAGTATACCTTCAGAACAGTTGGGGTAGTAGTTGGGGAGCTAGGTTTTATTATAAAAAATGTTTAATTTATAGTTGACACACTTTACCCACCGTTTACAAATTTAACGAATACCTAGAAAAAAATCAAACTAACAAGTTGTATGTCAGAAACAATAGTAAAATTTTGACTGTAATATGGTAATATCTCAACCATTATTAGAAAAGTCAACGTAATCCAACAATGTAGAACCAGTTGAACGTATTATAGAATTCTTTTGACAACTAATCTAAACCAACAAAAATTTCTTTTATTTTACATTAGATTTATCATTTTAAGCAATTTAAATTTATCAAAAGAAACAAATGTGTCTAACATTATTTTACCGATAATCTTTAATAGAAAAGATAAAAAATAAGTGTGTAAGTTGAAGAAAATTCGATAATTATGGACAATTTTCGTTATCAGAATTCGTTAAAGAGAATTTAAATTATTATAAGAGAACAGTAAGAAGGTACACTGTTTACGGATACTAATTAATAATAATAATAATAAAAAATATAATTTAACGAGATCCGTTAATATGCATTAACATTTTAATGACCGATTACACAACATGCGTGTGATGCTATCGCCGACTGTTATTGTCCTGTAACACGCACTCTCCGTATGATGATATTTCTGTACTAACAAATACTAAATTTATTTATTTATTACTTCATTGTTATTGCGTTTATTTCGATTTTTTAATTAATTTTCTTTTTAAATATTGCCGGCTCCTAGCAAAGTTTAAATTCACAGATGTGGGGCCATTAAAGTGTTAATAACAGATTAATAGATTGTCCTTTGTAAATAACAAAGATATTTGATATTAGTTAATATAAAAAGGTAGGTAAAGTGTTGAGATTAATTGGATGGGATTAAGATAATGGATCGTTCGGATTGAGATAGAAAAAGATAGATAGATAGATAGATAGATAGATAGATAGATAGATAGATAGATAGATAGACAGATAGACAGATAGATAGATAGATGGAAAGATAGATAAAGAAAAAGAGAGAGAGAGAGAGAGAGAGAGAGAGAAAGGAAAAGGGAAGTGAAAGAGAGAGAAAGACAGAGAGAGAGAGAGAGAGAGAGAGAGAGGTGAAGAGAAACAATGAGTCTTACCGGAAGCCCATAACGGCGGACGACAGAGTCTTGCGGTAATTTAACGAGGTGGTATGGAGTGCGGCAGTGGAAAGGAGGTCGATTTACCGGACCTCGGAGACACAGGTTCGCACTGCCACACAGTAACTGTTGGGACTACGTATTCTGTTGCAGATCAGGTGGTTGGTAGTAGTAGATAGTAGGTAGTAGAGGTAGTAGTAGGTAGTAGTAGATAGTAGTAGTAGTAGTAGTAGTAGATAGTAGTAGTAGTAGTAGTAGTAGTAGCAGTATTAGTAGTAGTAGTAGTAGTAGTAGTAGTAGTAGTAGTAGTAGAAGTAGATCGGTTGATTCGGTTGACGGATCGGCTTCGCCATATTGGCCCACGGAATAGTAGTCGTAGATAGTCGAATGTGTGGTAGTTTGATTTTCGTCAGATTGAAGTAGCAGATTTCATCGTAGAGATTGGACCCGGACGAACGACCGTTTTCGTTCGGACCGATACGAATCGTTTTCGTTAGATTCGTTATTGATTCGTGTTTAGATTTCGCGTTCAGTGAATTAGCGGAAGAGAGCCGACCGAGAAAGGATAATTATTAAGACAATCAAGATTGTTCTAAAATAAGGATAATTTTTCGATATTTTGCTTTTTCAAACGATTATTAGACACACTCAACAAAGGGAGGAGATATTTATTAACGATCATCAGCTTGGATTATTTTTTTTAACCAACATTTTCACGACAGCGAATAATAATAATAATAATAATTCACATAATTAAATTAATAAGACAAATAATAATAATGAAATAATAATAATAATAATCATCGGCTTACAACATACGTCGAAAGATAAGCAATCAACACATTACTACTTTTTGCGTCTTGGTATTAAAATGTTTTTGGAATATTTAAACAACTGACGATGATGATTGATCCCTCAAGTTTAACAAAGGACAAGTGTTGGATTTATAAAAAGTTGGGATAGAGTTTGTAGGTTTGTTTTAACATTGATTTGTAACTTTTTGCCTTCTTCCTGGATATTATTTTTCTTTTTTTCTTTAAATTTCAAGGTTATTATTGTTAATACCCGAGAAGGAAGAAGGTAAATTATTAATTATTGGACCGAATGTTGGTCAATTTGAAAGCTGCCAGGCAGAAGGAGCAGCAGTTAGCGGCAAGCAAACAATTGGCGCAACACAGTGAACGCATGTTTAAATATCGGTGTATTATTTGTTATGTATAATATACACGTGTACGCGCGTGTATGTTTGTGTATAAATGTATTTGCAGTATGGGCTCAAAAATCGATTAGCCTTTTTCGATATATTTTAAATATGTACAATATTTTTAATTAGATTGTCAAATTACACAGGCTTATTTTGTAAAACTACAATTTTAACACATTACTTATCAACAACTGATTAAGAAGCTTTACTCTATCAGCGTTAATTGACCAATACCCAAAAAATAGTAATTTTTTTATTTTTTTTTTCTAATATTATATCTTTTCTACCAAATAAACACAAAATCATTTTGTTTTTTTAACTATTCGAATATCGTTATTAATAACTATTAACAATTTGTAGAATAAACGATCTCGTAAATTTATATCTTATTTCCTTACCACAAAAAGAAAAACAAAATTATCCGATATTACCAAAGAATTCAAATTGAAATTGGTCCAGTATTATTTAATTGCCGGTAAGTAATGTCTTGATTATTTTAAAAAAATAAAAAAAAAAAAGAATCTCTCGAAAATAGGAATAATCGATTTTTAATGGAACGCGGAAATACTTTTTTTGTCCACAGGTTAAAATTTTCAAAAACAATTCTTCATATAATCTATCGTATGGATAAATGAGTAAACGAGAAGAACAGATGTTGTACAATGTGTTGGACAATATTTTTCCCGTGACTACGATTAAAACGAATGTGTTTATGAGAGAGAAAGAGAACAAGAGAGATAGCCAATGACAAAGAGAGGGAGAGAGAGAAAGAGCACAAAGAAACAATTAGGATCATAGAATGATAAATGATTGTTATTTGTATCGATTGATAGGATTGATAAGATGTTAGGAAGCCTTAAAATCTTATTAGAACATTTCATAAAAATCGAAAATCGGTCTATATAATCGACGAACAAGAAACATTTATTGGATTGAACGATACGGAAGGAGAAAACACAACTATATATATATAAGCGACTTCTTTGATCAATATACATATATATTCATTTGTTTAGTTGTTTCATCAGCCAACATTTAATCGATGACGATGATAACAATGATGATTGAATCCGTGTTATTCATAGTCCTTGTAGTCCTTTCCAGGCCGCTTAATCTTCACTTTTTAAAATAGCATCGTACTTTCACGCGATAAGGAAAGCAAGAGAGAGATAGAACGAGAGAGAGAGAGAGACAAAGAGAGAAAGACAGACAGAGAGAGAAAGAGAGAGAAAGAGAAAAAGAGAGGAAAAGATTAAGAAAGAGAGAGAGAGAGAGGGAGTGGGAGAAAGATAGAGAGAAATAGAAACATATTTAACACAGAGATATGCATTTGTTTTAGATTTATATATTTATATATACATTATGTGTATATATAAGAATATATAATATTATTGTACACATATGTATATGCATATGTTTATATATTTATATACACATATGCATATATGTATATGTTTATAGATTGATATATACATTATGTATATCAGAATATAGATATTATCTATATTGTATACATATATGGGTATATTAAATAATTACTTGTTTAAATTAGTGATATGGGATTTTCTGATTAAGATGTAATTATATATAAATATATATAAAATACAAATGTGAGAAAGAAAAGATAGAGAGGAGAAATTACATAAAAAAGAGATAGAGATATGATTAACATATAAATACGTACAGATGATGAGGTGGACGTCAATGTATGTATATATATGTATATATATATATACAGTCCCATCGGTATATAAGTTACTCTGTATTAGTTTTTATATGTTTTTCATAGTGTACGAAAAATAATTATGGAGTACGTCAATAAATATCAGACGTTAATCATACTGTTTAGATAATGGAAAACATATAAGAACAATCGGACAATCGAGTACATATGTTAATAATGAAAACTTATAGGATCAATTTAAATAGTACAACAGCGTCTACCGGTTGTTACCATACCGATGCAACTGTGTATGCAAATTATATATACATATATGTAAATATGAGAGAGAGAGAGAGGTAAAGAAAGGGAGAAAGAGAGAAACAGACAATGTACAAAGAGACTCGGCACAAGTAACGTTGATCATAATCATGGTGTCGTTATGTATGCTACGTGAGAGATCAAATGCAATCATATACGAGAGTGGATTGAAATATTTCGAGCATCAACAAACAAGGACAACTTTTGTTTATTTTTTAAAATAAATTTGATTGAAATGAACACATTGTTTCTAATTTAGATTAGAAATTTTTCAATTTACTCACACGTATTTTATTTAGGTATGTACAGTGAGTCATAAGAGTATTCGTACCAATCTTCCACTATCAATTTTAAATAATTTCATTCTAATGTGCAAAGTTTTTCATAAATCTTAATACCATGGAAACATATTTTTAGGATTATTTAATGTTTAAATTGATATTAATTCGATTGGATAAAAAGAAAATTTTACTTTGTACATTGGAAATATAAGTGAAGATATAAATGTATAAGAAAGTAGGCCTCACTAAAAATACATACGCGAGATGTAATAAAAATACAATGAATATTTTTGTAAGTAGCTCTTGGTTTGTCCTGGTTTAGATTTTGTATTATTCTTGAAACAATTGGATGTATTCTTGTGAAACCAATTTTATCATTTATGTAAAATTATATAACTTACTCTTATAATAAAATGTTCTTTTGGAATAAAGTTGATATCAATTTAAAAGTGTATTAATCCTAAAATATTAATATAGAAGAATTTTGGAAACATCGCGTTACGAAGCAAATATCAATTATTTCAAATTAATGGTGGAGTTTATTAATAGTTGAGAAATGCTCCTCTAACTCATTGAATATTTATATATGTACAAAATATACAAGCTCACGTCGTTCTCGATAATTGGATTAATTTTAAAATAATATTTTCTTTCTTTTTAATATCAACAATAACGAGCTGGTATATTACGAGCAGCATTTAAAAAAAAAAAAAATGTTTAGGTAATAATTATTATCAGAAATGTAATAATGCTCGTGCGAAAATTGCATCCGAGGTTGACGGGTTCCTTCTATTTGATTGGTTCGAAAGAACTTACGAGTGTTGTTGATTCAGGCGATGAATGGAACGAGTTTGTTGATGATTTTATTCGACAACGATCAACACAGTGACGATGCACAGAGAAAGAGAGAGAGAAAGAGAAAGAGAGAAAAACATATATATAACATATATATGTACATATTTATATATAAATAAATATATATAAATATAAATAAAATAAAAGAGAAATCAAAAAATTAAGAGATGATAAGAAATGACAATAAGAAATAGAAAAAGAGAGAGAAAGAGAAATAAAAATAAATTTTGAGTGAAATACAGGCAGACGATTAGACATAATAATGATGGTCGATTGAAAACACACGTTTATACTCACGGCTTCCGCGTCTTTTTTCTCCAGTGAGACTCATAGTTCTGCTGAGTTCACCCTTAGCGGCTTTTAAAGTACGCAGACCTTCTAATATTTCTTCGGGATCTCTCATCGGTCTTGAGCAAGAACTTCGTCGTCGATCACGATTGTAATGAACGATGGCAGGCATGTCTGCTTCTCCCATACTTCCACCTAGAATGATTTTAATTAGTCAACAATTTTCATTGAAATGAATTGATTGGCTATTCAACGATTCGATTAGTTGACAGATCAGCTGATCAATGATTTTAAATAAGTTCAATATTTTGATTCAATCCAAGATTTAGTGGATGGTGTTAGTTAACAATTTGATGGGTCTAATGAATTAGTATATGATTTATCTTAGTCTTTAATTAATCTAATGAATTATTTTGCAAGTTTATAAAATTCAACTAATAAATAATTTAAATAGTTCTATAATGTATAGTTAAATAAATTAATTATTTTTATTAATTGTAAGTTTATATATAATCAATAAATAAACAACATTTAACGAAATGTCTAAGTTATCTGATCGGGTAATTAAAATCCATTTAACGAATTTACTTAACAGTTAGTCAAATAATTTCTCTTGGATGAAATAGTCATTAAATGAAAATCAAGGAATCCCCGAGAAACTTAGAAGGACTTACGTTTACTATCAGTTCCACATTGACTTTGGAAACTACTTCGACGACTTCCTGGTAAAGATCTACTGTAATCCCTATTAAGTTCATATGGCTCGACTTCGAGTTGTTCCGACTGGCTGGAGCCACGTCTTGAATTGACGTGCCAAGCGTGATCGGGATGTAAGAAACCAAGTTCGGGACTTCCGCTGTCGCTCTGTGTGTCATCGCTGTAACTTCTCTCACGTAGCTCGCTCTTTCTCAGGAATCTTTGTGCAACTTCCATTGACAATGAGCCACGAGGTGAGCAATATGGTGATTTACTAGAACGTATTCCTCGGGGATCCTCCAACCGATACCTAAACATCAATTCTAATCATAAATATCTACATGAAATTGAAAAAAAAGATTTTGAACTTTGTTGCGTTGTTACTGGAATCAATAAACAAAAAAAATGTTATGTTTTATTTAATTTTTACTAACAATTATCATAGATGGACATTGCAATGCCTCTCAAATCGACTACCTCACAATCTTACAATCGTAAAACGCACTACTTGATATACTATTCTAATGATGTTCTCTCAACATTCACTAATACTTCACTTTTCTTTCGATACTTGCTAGTTTCTTAATTCTTTTTTCAAATCACTCACCGATACATTCGTTATACGTAACAAACATTCATTTTTTTATATATATAGAAGATAGTCCAGTCAATTTAGTCTGATTATGAGCTCAAAATAAATGTTGCTCATTTTTTAAGTGTTTAAAAAAAAAATAAAACAAGAGAGAAGTCACTTGCCGAAGTGTAATTGATTACGCATCATTGTGAAATAAATCCGACACTTGATAATATTTTAAAATTCCTCTCATTTCTACGAATGCAATGAAAGTTATTTGTGTGAATTATGAACGCGTACATATGTTGTTCGGTTAAAAAATTCTACAACGTTACGAATACCTATTATATTTTTTATCGAAAATTATTGATGTTATATGTTTAATACTAAAACTTATCAAACACTGTCAAATGTTAAAAAGGTTAAAAATTATAATCAGCTTACGTTTAGATTTATTTTGTCCTTGTATCCAATACTGCATATCCATATCCATAACTGCAGGTATCCATACACACTATCCATGTACTATAAACACTCGCTCACATATGCACCTCACTTGCATAAGGAAGAATACACGCACACGCGACGCGAAATAAATTACATACTTAAATAATATCGTTATTACACCTTCCGACGCTCGAAGAAGACTAACGATTATAATGAAAAGTAGTTACGAATACATACGACATGTACCGAACATACACGAAGGTCAAATACAAATCTAAAGACGAAATGGTAACGTTGGGTTGTCGACACCGGCCGAGGAGCGACGGAGAGAGACGAACGTAAACAAAAAATTAAACTCTCAACTAAGCCGGTAATTAAGGAATGTTTTTCTATGTATTTCATATATAACGAATTTCCTAGAATTTATCGAGAGATATAAACAGTACCGATGTTGAGCTCGTTTAACTTGAACCTACACCTTTGCCTATCTTTCTACACATTGAATAAGTATAAGGATTATCACTATGTTTTCAAATTCTATAGCTGACCTATTTTTGTATCGTTGACCTATTTTTCTTACCACTGACTTACTTTTGAACAGCTGTTACCTATTTCTACTGATAGATTTTTATTTTATTTCTTAATATTTAAATAATCAATAAGTATATTTATGATTGATTTATTTTTATTAAATCGATTATTTAAAAATTCTTTCATACGTACGTATTAGAATTAATACTTTTCTGAAACAAAAA